>NJDD01003437.1:0-11802 GCA_002245505.1 Calephelis nemesis
TCTCTGCCTACCCCGTAAGGGACTTGGCGTGAAGATATGTATGTATGTATGTGTATGCTTTAATTATCAGTATGAAAGTACTATCACTTATGTGGCAGAATACAATATTCATTTATTGCACTATTGTACACAAACATGACAACACGAACATTCGCCCAAGTGCCCTACGCCGTCTTATTCGTTAAAGCGCCTTGCGCCGTCTTACGAAT
This sequence comes from Calephelis nemesis, assembly GCA_002245505.1. Lineage (NCBI taxonomy): Eukaryota > Metazoa > Arthropoda > Insecta > Lepidoptera > Riodinidae > Calephelis > Calephelis nemesis. The sequence goes on from NJDD01003437.1 coordinate 210, forward strand.
TTTTATCCATTCCAAAAAAAGTACGCAACGCCACTAAAGAAGTTTTCACTTCAAAAATCATAAATGTACTTTCATTAACTATCTAAATAAATCAAAAACATAGTTTGTTTTTATTAATGTTTTTTTTAATGCTACTGTTGCTCAAAAGATAGCGCTCCCAGCTGTTCACCGGTCGTAGGGTAAGTAATTTTTTTACAAGCCAACTGGGAATTAACTACGTTTACCTGATGTCCATGACCAGTGTTGACTAGTCTCTAATACGTATATATTTTCTTTAAAAAATGTCATATGGTAGCAAACTAGCAGACGGCTATCCTGATAAGGGGAGAAAACCAGGTCCTCCAGATACCATTTACTGCGGCCTAGGTATTTGGTGTATTGTGCAAGAACGCCAGACCAAGATAAGGCGATGGTTTCCAACCCGGACAACTTGTTCTAAAAAAAAGTATCTTCACGGCCATTCAAGCCATTCCACGAAGGCGTAGACATAGGCACAACCAGAGCACCAACGTCTAGCCGAAGACACTTAGTCTCACAATGTGATAGGTGGCAAGCCCATCACCAACCGGGCACATATCCAATCCCGGGTAACGTTACTTTTATCAGAAAATTGGAAAAAACACATATTCTTTTTGTTGCCCGACTCCGAAATCGAACCCGGGACCTCATGAAGTCAAGTTCAACACCTGGACCGCTATACCACAGAGGCGATCTACAACTTGTTCTGTATGGTCTGTTCCACACAGGGGACCCAGACTAACAAAGGAAACGGGGACGGGTTTTTCATAACTCAACGATAAATATAACAGAATGAGAAAAAGTTAAATAAAAGTTGTAAGGAAGATTAAATTACCAAGAATACTTAATTAAACTAAACAAACAAATTTTGATTCCAAGTTAATTGTTTATAATGAACAAAGTTTGACAAGCAAACGCAGATCAAACCATTGTGGGTAGGACTGCGACCGCATCAAATTACCTGCAGAGTATTCTGTCCCCTGAGGGTTCAGGCTCGATTTATTTACAGCTAAGGCCTGCCTGTGGTTTGGATAAACATAGATGCGCTTTGAATGGAACTCTAGTATATACGAGAACAATTGAATATGTAAAATAGTAAAACCGAATGTTTTGCTTACATTGAGCTGAATAAGTATCTATCCTAATCGTGAATAGAATCCGCTAAATAGAGAGAGAGAGAGAGAGAGAGAGAGACTGTGTGACCAGCAAAACTTCAAGGAAAAATAAATTACGAGCGATCTAATGTCGGGAACTGGCAGGTAAAATATTCTCAAAAGTGCTTTTAAGAATAAAAAATCCTTTTATTTCGATTTCTGGTAATTCCACAACTTCAAAAAAATTAAATAGCGAAGATATATATGGGAGGTTATAAAAATTTCTACAAATTTTTGACGTGACAACGTTTTATAATTCGATAGAGCCGGATGCAACAACATGACTCATGCGGCGTTACCTCGCTCTGAGGCGTTCCATTTAAGGCTTGAAGTTAAAGCGAGAGCGCGGACCGAGCGACAAAGAGGCACAATCGGCCTAAGTTCTTATGACGTTGTCACTTTCAACCATTGTCAGTAAACCAACTTTACAGACAACCGCTTTTTTTATTTAGTACACTCTTTTTACGTAACCTCAAAATGTATGTAAAAAATTCAAATTCAAGTTCTTGTTTTTACCTTTTTCTAAATTTGGTGAAAACGACGTTAGTCCCCGTATAAGTCCCAATCACACTCTAAGTTTTTGAATTTGGAATATTTATATTTTCAGTTTATTCTGACAATCAAAATTCAATCGAAAGGTAAAAATATCTTCTTTTTAAAAAAAAGTCGATTAACTGTCTGTTCGTTGAAATCTCTACTTTTTGGTGGTGTAACAATTACTATAGTAAATATTCTCACAAAATTCAAAATAATTTAGCTGGAAATTGAGATAAATTGCTGTTTATCCTTAAAAATCCACCCTCTCTCACTTTCCGACCTTAGGTTGCCCACAATTCATTTTTGCTTTACGTTTTGTTATATTTTATTCCTTTTCCAATGTTTAAGCTAAAATTTGTTTTTCTTTTATAGAGAACATTTACCATAATAATGTATATTTTTTACGCCATCAAAAGTAGAGATTTTGACACATAAAAAGACTACCAACATTTTTAAAAAAGCAGAAGAGTATATTGATACGAGAACTTTCGATTAAAAATTATTAAGTCAAAATATGTTTGTAAATTTATAGAGTGTTATAAGTTTGACGTGTCTATGTGTGCTGTGTGTTTGTCTATGACATCACATCTTCTGTTCGGATGGGACAAATTCGAAGCTATTAACAATTTTCAATTTTAGTGTGTTTATTGTGATCGCTTCTTCGGTATAGAGGTACAGGTGTTGGAATCACCTCTGTGTTCTAGCGCTTCAGATGTTGAACTTAACTGCATGAGGTCCCCGGTTCGATTCCTGGATCGGGCAACATACGAAAATTTAGTTTTTCCAATTTCCTAATAAAAAAAATATTGCTCGGGATTGGATATGTGTGGGACTTAGTTTCTTCGACTAGTTGTTGGTGACCTGGTTGTGCCTCTGCCTAAATCTTCAGGGATATAGGATAGAAGAAGATAATTTAAGATATAAGTTTAAACATAAAATTACCTCAAAAATATTTTCTTATCTTATTTGATATGTTTTCAGTTACTTAAATCTGCACATTGCAAGAAAATTATGCTGGCGATTCTACGTGGCTTCTGCGTTGGAAGACTCTAACCGCTTTATCAAATTAGCCAGCTGCATCCAGCTGAATCCCGGGGGAACAATGCATTTTTCTAGTTATAAAGTGGCCCACTACAGCTAACTTGAGATGTTTACTACTGTTAAATATACCTATGCACTTTTCCACAATTAACTCAAAAGTGTTTTTTTTTGCAAATACATATGTCATTTATCATTTTGCGCTGTCGGTTTCGGTACTTACACTTTTAATGTTATGAATAACTGAATGAAAGAATGAATTAATTAAATCTTTATTGTTCACTACTAAACTTATCACAAAGTATTAACAATAACTCATGATTATAGTTTTCAGTACACAAAAAGGCAATCTTATCGCCAAACAAGGCGATATTTTCCCCGTGTTGGTCCGGGCTCCTTTGCAGAATAGACCATCTGCCTTTCTTGCCAGGCAGCTCGTAAAAGGCGAGCATAGGCTTATCGTCGCTAACACCGTGACATTTGACTGGGTGGTAGAGTTTCGCAGCGACTTGCCCGGATTGGTACCACCGCCTTACCTATTCCTGCCGCCATAACGTCATGACGTGTTCCGGTCCGGAGGGTAAGGTAGCCGGTAAACTTACTTTTGCTCGAGGCCTAACATCCTGACCTCAGGTTGGCAACGCATCATTAACATCTTTGGTGTCTCTAGGCAGCGTGAATTTCTTACCGTCAGGAAATCCGCCTCCGCGTTCCTATAACATAAAAAAAAAAACAAAGCGATCTCTACCAGGCAACATTTTTGTCTGAGGAGACTAGGTATATGAAGATACAAAAACTATGTTATAAAATTAAAATTTCTTTTAATATTGCTATTCCTTGTTCTGTAGATACTACTTAAAGTGATTTGTAATATTGAAAGTAAAATGGTTCTAAAGTCGCTTTAAATAGTGAAACTACTAGAACTTTAAATGACATGAAAATTACGAAGACTAAAAACCACTTGTACTACAAAGTTACTTTAGATAATCTAAAATTGCTTAGGGTTTTGACCGCCTCGTTGGTCGAGTGGCTAATGTACACGCTTAACTACACCAACCAAGCAAGCGGCTCGGATTTGATTCCCGACGGGGGCAGGCATTTGTGTGATGAACATTTAGTTGTCTGCATTTCCGGGTCTGGGTGTTTATTAAATTTATTTTTGTATCTATTTAAGTATTTCTATTAGAATCGTTATATTAGAATCGTTGACTAGCACCCTATCACAAGCATATAATTAGCTTACTTTGGGGTTAGATTCAATTTGTGTAAATTGTCCAGAGATTTGTATTTATTTATTTGATACATCAAAAACCTAAAACAAAAAGAAGTAACCAAAAAATAACTCTGCACATCCATACAAAAGTTGATACATGGTGCGTTCAAATGGAAAAAACGTCATGAATGAAAGATAGGCGGAAGTTTTTGTGCTAACAATCGTCCCCAAAGAGGAAATATTACGCAGCAGCACGACGGTTTATGATATAAAGCGCTAAATTCAGCCGACTGATGAAACTCGATGTCGCTGTTTTGATCTATTGTTATGGGCACAAGAATATCTCTTCAATTTAATACTAATACAAGATGGTGCCCGCGGCTTCACCCATTTATTAAAGTTATTAATTTTCTCGCAGGAATTTGTTGAGATATCGGGATGTAAAGTATCTTTATCAAAATTAGTTTAGTAGTTTTAGAATTCGTTTCGATTACAAATCATTACACAGTATTTTTTTTTGTTACATTGGAAATATTACGCAGCAGCACGACGGTTTATGATATAAAGCGCTAAATTCAGCCGACTGATGAAACTCGATATCGCAGTTTTGATTTACTGTTATGGGTACAGGAATATCGCTTTAATTTAATACTAATACAAGATAGTACCCACGGTTTCACCCACATATTATAGCTGTATAGTTTTCCCGCAGGAATTTGTTGATGTAAGGATGTAAAGTATCTTTATTGTAGTTGGGTCAAATTACAGGAAGGAAATTTCATCAAAATTAGTTTAGCAGTTTTGGAGTTTGTCTCGATCACACGTCATTACACAATGTTTATTAATATTAAATAAACAAATATGTCCCTGGATAATTTACACAAACGGAATCTATCCTTATGTTATGGGTGGTTAGAGTAAACCTTTTTTTTAACTGTGGAAAATATCCCACGGATACCCTCCGCTCGCGGGGGAGAGCGGATGTCGGAGTCGAACCGACTAAAAACCAAACGATGACCTTTGTGCCCCCCGGCTAGGAGCGAGATGGGGTCGCGTTGGCATTCACCATTTCACGGCTAAACCTACTTAAATACGAATATATTTTCATCGTCCATATGCGACGAAATTTAACAACGAAGTAGGGATACGACGAACCCATTGTGAAACTAGTACAGTTACATCCGACACAGTTTTAACATAAACCTTGAAGTATTTTTTTCACGTCTTCATAATAACAGTGTCATGTTCCCGTCCGAAGTGTAACCAGTAGTCTTGCACCATAAGCTGTCACTCATAGATTGTCTAACCATTACGTGGGATCCTGGTCGTTGAGCAGGTTCTCCAATTTTTAATCCCCATCTAAAAAGTAGGGTTTGTGAGTCTGTCTGAGGTATCAAAACTTCTAAATGATGGGACTGATTTAGATGCGGATTTTTGTTTGAAAGCTAATAGCGGATAGATTTTGTCAGTGTTTGTTAAATGTTTTTAACTATATAACTATTATCATTAGTTTCAGTTTTTTGAAGTTATACTTCTTTAGGCGCGTTATGGAAAAATGATGAGAATGAAATTTTAAGATTCGTCACACAAAAGTCACAGAAAACATAGTTTTACATTCACATACGTGATTTAGACACAAAGTGAGCAAACTGTATGCTTGTGTTATGGGTGTTAGTCAACGATACTATACATAGAAATACTTAAATATATACCAGAACAAATTTAATAAACACCCAGACTCGGAAATGTCGACATTTAAATGTTCATCACACAAATGCCTGCCCCCGTCGGGAATCGAACCCGAGGCTCGCGGTTGGTCGATGTAGTTTGGCGTGTTCGGCGGCCACTCGACCAACGAGGCGGTTGACCAACGATTTTTTATTATTTTTTCAAGTAGGCATAACTTCTAAGTACACAAACCCATTTTTTGTTTGCTACAATGTTTCACCAAAGTGAACGGCTTGCTATTTCCTATACTATGTAAGTTTATTTTGTTTCATTTTTTCAAATATCACCGCCTCGTTGGTCGAGTGGCTGGAGTACTCGCCTGGCTACATCGACTAACCGCCAGGCTCGGGTTCGATTCCCGACGGGGGCAGGCATTTGTGTGATGAACATTAGGATGTCTGCATTTCCGGGTCTGGGTGTATATTAAATTTATTCTGGTATCTATTTAAGTATTTGTATGTAATAGTATCGTTGACTAACATCCATAACACAAGCATATTATTTGCTTACTTTGGGGTTAGATTCAATTTGTGTAACTTGTCCAGGGATATGTATTATTTATTTATTTATTTATTTAAATAACATTTTACACATTATACAAATTTTAAGCATTAAAAGAATATTGGTCTTTGTCTGTTAATAAAATTGATAAAACCTAGTGTAAGTAAGAAATACAGTTACGGTCGCCTTTAATTGTACTTTTACACCTCAGTGGAATGGAACCAGGGAACAATACAAGGAAATATTGATATCAAACAGTAATTTCACAAGTAAAATATTTATTAAACACACCACACACTGGTGTGATTTCACAGTTAGCAGAGCGCAACAAGTACGCTTCTCGGAAATTCTAGTTGGGATAAAATATCCTCCTTTTCCTTTTCCTCGAGGAGCTTATTGTTTGTTCCGTTTCATGTTCTCAGTACTTATAAATCGATTTAAAAATTAAACAATGTGATACAAAGATAAATAGCTCAAAAATCTTTGATTTGATAAAAGGAATAAGCACCTAGAAGTCAAAACAACAAACTTTTTACGTAATAAATTAATGTAAAATTTAATTCAGACAGTGCGATTAAAAATTTGTAACAAAAAAGTAACTTCACGCCCATATCCCCGAAGAGGTAGGTTGAGCCACAAACAAGGCACCCATGACTAGCCGAAGACACTAAGTCCCACAATGTGATAGGTGGCAAGCCTATCATCAACCGGGCAAACATCCGATTCCGGGCAACATTATTTTTATTAGAAAATTGAAAATATACATTTTCTAATTTTTTTTGTTGCCTGACCCGGGGACCGAACCCGGGACCTAATGAAGTCTAGTCCAACGAGTCCGATGCCGGACTGCAAGACCACAGAGGCGGTACCTGCAATATTAAATAAAAATAACATTTTACAAGCAAAGGCAACGTATAATATAATCAAATAGATAACTATAGAAATAAAATGCATTTAGTAGATGGTCTAGAATACAAATAATATTACACTAACGAGGAAGGTGACTTTACAACCCTACAAAAAAATAAATAACTAAATAAATATACATTTCTTTCTAAACAGTTATTAACTTACGTAGTCACAAAAACTAACATCGTTAGCAGTGACCAGCTGGCGTTTAAAAAAACAACTGTAGGTACTTAATACAAATTAAACAGGTGACGTACGTTTTCTATTATTGACGGTTGGTTTCTCAGTTTACTCTTCTTAAATTTATATAAAGTTTTCTCTTTCTCCGAAAAACTTAATGCTTGAAATGGTTCAACGTTTCCTTTTTTCATATTCACAAATCGGTGGTTTAAAAGATATTACAATAAATTCCGCAAAATAATGTGTCTTCTTTCACTGTTCATTTTAACGTAGTAATTGCTCTAGACCCGATGGCACAGAAATTATTTACAATGGCAGTTTTCATTTTATTTACAAATAAACCTAATAGCTTTATAGCTACTGGGACAGAAATTGTTTGAAACAGCACTAATCAATACAAATTAACCTACTGATTGCTCTAGACCTACGGGCACAGAAATTGTTTGAAATAGCTCTATTCAGTACATTTCAACGTAGTAACTGCTCTACACCTACTGGGACAGAAATAATTAAGACTTGCACTATTCAATACCAATTAATCCAATAACTGCTGCAGACCTACTGGGATTAAATTATTTAGAATAGCATTATTCTATCCAAATTCATCTAGTGATTGCTATAGAACTGTGATGGAAATTATTTGCAATAGCACTATTCTATACATTTTTTATTTTTTTTTATTTTTTATTTATTGAGACCAAATTCACAAAATCTTTACAGGTTTCCCCAAAACGACATTGTGAGTTATACATATAATAACAATTTAGTAATTTATACATTGCCTTTCCATGTAGGTTTGTGCGAGTTCTGTGAATTTAGCTAGGCTACAAATAAAAATATCAATTTCTACTGCAATTGAATTTAAAAGACAGATAGCGCACGACAACGGAGCGAACTTCAGTAAATTAGTCCTAGCTGCGGGGACTCTTAGCGTAGGTGGGCGATACATACACCTATTAACCAAGTAAATTCTATTGAGCGACTGTGACAAAAATAATTCAGAAAAGAACTATTAAATAAGAATTAACCTAGTACTCTACACGTATAGAGACATGAAACATTTAGAATAGTTTTATTTAATAGAAAAACAAGTAACACTTGCGTATTTACAAACGGGGCTTAGTGGACAGCTAAGATTAGACTTCAGATACCGACCGACTTAACGTAATATTTCGTTTAGAATCCAGACTGAATGACGGTAGAGGTCCAAGTTAAAAGGGTCTTCACTTTTCATTATTCATGAAATCCGGCAAGGACCTGTAATCGTATTATATACACCCACACAATCACACTGAGTTAAACTAAACCAGATATCCGACTTATGGACCTCGGTTACGAAGACCTTAGTTGAATTTAGGCATATGTATATTTAACTCGCTTGCTAAATCTCATGAGTCAAAGACTAATATTAATTTTGAATAATTGACAATGCTCCAACCGGAAAGTAAGTTACATGTGTATATTCAATACATCAACATCACACTAAGTAAAATTTACACAGCGACTAAATATAAGATCAAACCCATTAAAATGTAAATGATGTAATATAATAGCAATTAATTAATACTAACGTGTAAACATTTGTTGTCTAGTCTTTCTCTTATATTTTCTATTTTAAATTGAATAAATTTATTTACATATTATTCAGGCTCATAACGTCAACGCTTGGCACTGTTGCGTTCCTATCTAGAGTGGAATAGTAGTTCATCAGGAAAGTTGAGTTCTGTTTTATCCAAAAAAAGATAATCATAATGCTGGAGTTTCACCATACGACTACACTGGAAACTATACAAAAAGATAACTTATATAGATTAAATATATTCTTCGCGACTTCGCCCTTTTCTAAAATAAAAGTAGCTGTTACTCCTTACTGCATTACCTGCCCGTAAAAGTAACGTCATATTCGGTCCAGTTGCTTCAGAAATTAGCCAGAACAAACAGACACGCCGACAAAAAATGTAAAATATCTTAAAAAGTATCTTCACGCCCATATCCCCGAAGGCGAGGCAGAGGCACAACCAGGGCACCCACGACTAGCTGAAGACACTAAGTCCCACAATGTGATAGGTGACAAGCCTATTGCCAGCCAGGCACATTTCCAATCCCGACCAACATGTTTTTTATTAGAAAATTTGAAAAATCCAATTTTTTTCGTTCCCGACCCGGGATTCGAACCCGAGAAATCATGAAGTTAAGTCGAACAATAGACCGCTAGACCACAGAGGCGATTTAATAAATATCTTATTTTAGTGTAAGTAGGCAGAGTCATGAAAAAGGTACCCACGACAAGCCGAAGACACTAAGTTCCACACTGTGATAAGTGACAAGCCTGTCGACAACAGGGCACATATCCAATCCCGGGCAACGTGTTATTGAAAATACACATTTCCTTTTTTTTGTTGTCCGACCTGGTTATCGAGTCTCGGGCGATAGTGAGGTTATCTTAATAATACAAAAAACACACAAATTTTATTTATTTGTATAGATGTAGTATACTTAAGTTACTGGTTTTCAGCAACTTGCCCGGGTAAGGATCTACCGCCTTAACTATTTATGCCGCTATAATGACCCTGTCATGTTCCGATGTGGAGGGTAGGGTAGCCGGTAGACTTCCACAATGGGCCTTTCATGCCGGCCTCTACGGTGTCTATAAAATAAATAAATGTCCTTGGACAAATCACACAAATTGAATCTAACCTCAAAGTAAGCAAATTATATGCTTGTGTTATGGGTGCTAGTCAACGATTCTAATACTTAGAAATACTTAAATATTTAAATAGATACCAGAATAAATTTAATAAACACCCAGACCTGGAAAAGCAGTCATCTAAATGTTCGCTATGGTCACCTCATCTCTCACCTCTGTGGTCTAGTGGTCCAGGTCCACTTGACTGGTTCGATTCCCGGATCGGAAAACAGAAAAAAAATAGGTTTTTCCAATTTTCTAATTAAAAAAACGTTACTCGGGATTGGATATGCGCCCGGTTGGTTCTAGGCTCTCCACTTGGGCTTGGTGTCTTCGGCAAGTCGTGGGTGCCATGGTTATGCCTCTGCCTATGGGGATATGGGCGTGAAGATACTTTACTCTAACATAAAAAAGTAGATTCAAAATGCAAATGGCGTTCCTAGTTATACGTTCCCAAAGATGGCCTCGCTTAAATATCTCGGAATTTGATATTGCATTTATAAACAGTGCGAAATACAAACTATACGAAATATAATGTTAAACCACAGCAGGAAACTCATTTCACAACTTGTAACATATTACATACATATTACATTCGTATCAGCAAACTACGCAGTAGGAATCCTGTTGCGGTTTGTGATAAATGCTATAGTTGCTAATAGGTATGATGACACGAAACTTGCGGTGACCAAAACAATGTACATATGTCAGTGTCCTAAAACTAAAACTTTACGATAACCCCCAATAAAACCTATATTTAATTAAGCTAAGAATCATCTCGATCAAGTCAGCTTTCAAACTAAAAAACTGCATCGAAATCGGTCCAAGCGTTCAAAAGTTATGCCGCCACAGATAGACACGCACATGTCAAACTTATAACACCTCTTTTTCAATCAATTGTCGGCTGTATGCACGAGAGTCACAACAGAAAAGCAAATCCTATTTATTTCAATCGACTTCGAAATAAGGAGGATTCTATATTATGTTCTACTACGTTTTCTATGTATGTTAACCGATTTCTTCATCATTTCCGAAACGATTTCAATTTTTTTAATTTGAGAGAGTGTACTTTCGAGATGGTTCTTTTGAAACCAAGTCTGGATCTGGTAATGGAATCCCAGGAAAGTCGAGGAAAACATAACTAAATAATAGTTGAAATCGAAGTCGGTTTTCTGCAGTTTTGATTCAAAAGTCCAAATTTAAACTAAGTCCGAAACGAAAATGAGCATACATGATTAAGTAAAGCCATACCTATTTTGTTTGTTTTGTTTTCATTTATGAGAGTTATAATCGATTCTCCTTTGTGGATATTTTCTCTATCAGAGAACAAAACATTAATTGCCTAACTAAGAGGAACTCATAGAATAATATGTATTTTATAAAGGAACAATCTGCCTGCTTGCTTTATAAAATATTTTTCCATTTCGTATAAGTAGCGTCATCTATTATGGAGTTTGGGAAATAATATTCTTCAATTTTGCTCTGTTAAATGTTTTTAAATTTAACAAACTGTATTTAATTTGTCGCCTCTGTGGTCGAGCGGTCCGGGTGTTGGACTTGACTGCATGAGGTCCCGGGTTCGATTCCTGGGTCGGCCAACAAAAAGAAAATTGGATTTTCCCAATTTTC
>NJDD01003437.1:13825-76397 GCA_002245505.1 Calephelis nemesis
ATACTTAAATATTTAAATAGATACCAGAATAAATTTAATAAACACCCAGACCTGGAAATGCAGACATCTAAATGTTCGCTATGGTCACCTCATCTCTCACCTCTGTGGTCTAGCGGTCCAGGTCCACTTGACTGGTTCGATTCCCGGATCGGAAAACAGAAAAAAAAATAGGTTTTTCCAATTTTCTAATTAAAAAAACGTTACTCGGGATATGATATGCGCCCGGTTGGTTCTAGGCTCTCCACTTGGACTTGGTGACTTCGGCAAGTCGTGGGTTCCATGGTTGTGCCTCTGCCTATGGGGATATGGGCGTGAAGATACTTTACTCTAACATAAAAAAGGAGATTCAAATTGCAAATGGCGTTCCTAGTTATACGTTCCCAAAGATGGCCTCGCTTAAATATCTCGGAATTTGAAATTGCAATTATAAACAGTGCGAAATACAAACTATATGAAATATTATGTTAAACCACAGCAGGAAACTCATTTCGCAACTAGTAACATATTACATACATATTACATTCGTATCAGCAAACTACGCCGTAGGAATCCTGTTGCGGTTTGTGATAAATGCGATAGTTGCTAATAGGTATGATGACACGGTGACCAAAACAATGTACATATGTCAGTGTCCTAAAACTAAAACTTTGCGATAACCCCCAATAAAACCTATATTTAATTAAGCTAAGAATCATCTCGATCAAGTCAGCTTTCAAACTAAAAAACTGCATCGAAATCGGTCCAAGCCTTCAGAAGTTATGCCGCCACAGATAGACAAGCACAAGCACATGTCAAACTTATAACACCTCTTTTTCAATCAATTGTCGGCTGTACGCACGAGAGTCACAACAGAAAAGCAAATCCTGTTTATTTTAATCGACTTTGAAATAAGGAGGATTCTACAACATGCTATACTACGTTTTTTATGTATGTTAACCGATTTCTTCATCATTTCCGAAACGATTTCAATATTTTTTTATTTGAGAGAGTGTACTTTCGAGATGATTCCCTTGAAACCAAGTCTGGATCTGGTAATGGAATCCCAGGAAAGTCGAGGAAAACATAACTAAATAATAGTTGAAATCGAAGTCGGGTTTCTGCAGTTTTGATTCAAAAGTCCAACTTTAAACTAAGTCCGAAACGTAAATGAGCATACATGATTAAATAAAGCCATATTTTGTTTGTTTTGTTCTCATATATGAAAGTTTTAATCGATTCTTCTTTGTGGATATTTTCTCTATCAGAGAACAAAACATTAATTGCCTAACTAAGAGGAACTCATAGAATAATATGTATTTTATAAAGGAACAATCTGCCTGCTTGCTTTATAAAATATTTTTCCATTTCGTATAAGTAGCGTCATCTATTATGGAGTTTGGGAAATAATATTCTTCAATTTTGCTCTGTTAAATGTTTTTAAATTTAACAACAGCTAATCAGAAAAAAAACACTACTTTAAAACCGACTTGAAAAGAGAAGGTTACAGAACCTTCAACCCGTATGTATATATTATAAACATGAGATTATGTTTTTACCCATGAAGCGTTAGCATGAGTATATAATTGTGGTTCGCATTTAAATATTTTTGCTCTCGCCCACAAGAAATCAAAATTATAAAAGTCCGAGTGGTGCCGACTCAAATATTTAGTCCATAACCCCGTAGAGTTAGGCAGGGGTACAAGTGGTATAACCTACGACTAGCCGAAGACAGTGAGCCCTACATTATAATAGGTAGCCAACCAGGCACATATCCAATCTTGAGCAACATTATTTTTACTACAAAATTGAAAATACACATTTCTATTACTTTGGCTCGAATCCGGGGCCTGTGAATTTGACTACAGACGCGATTCTTATTAATTTTTAATGTAAAAATGTAAATAGACTTTAAACGAACATTCAGTTCAATTTTATAAAAGAGCAGGTAAATAACACTTCGTTTATTGAAAAAATGCCTTAAATATGAATTATTTAATATTTAAAATTAAAACTTTGAAAGGGTAAAGACTCATTCTTTTCTATATAAACTCTTAAGTTCAAAACAAAACTCATCGCATTACGATGTTGGACAAAAAAAAAGTAAAAAAAAAGCATGTTGGACAAAAATAATCAAATACGGTCTCAAGGCTCTGTATTAGTCGTCAGCTTATTTAATCAGAAAGCCGAGTAAACAATTGCATTACCCAATAGAAATTAATTAGTTTTAGCGCAGCCATTACCCTCGCTCTTTCCGAAATTGCTTTTGACAGATCTTGTTACCACGACAAAATAAAAATACAGCTTTCTGATCAATTAACGTTATTTGCAAAAATTACCATCAATATCTATAGACATTTTATATTCAAATATTTGTTCGTTTACATCTTTGAATGCTATTATTTCTAAAATAGTTACGAATTAAAATATTTACTAAGATTATTCAAATAGTATGTCATGACTACCGCCAGCGACCATACACGAGGCTAAGATTCGACTCCGTATGGAGACAGTCATTTCTGAGATTATTGTATTTTTATCATGAGTGTTTACTAAATTTAAAACGATATTTGAATATGTTCTTTCACGTGTAAATGTAGCAAAAGCACATGATTTTGTTTATTAAGATATATTTTTATTAAATCAAAATATTTATCCCAATGATCAACAAACACAATTATGAATTAAATTTTTAAAAAAACATTGCGTTCGAAAGTATTATAGTATAATTAGTAATTTTCAAGACTGATTAAGGAGGAGCTTTTTAAATGGACTGTGTATTTTTGTATATATTTTCGCGATTAATCTTTCAGTTACGAACACCCTACTTTTTACTTCTCTACTTTTGGATTATGTTTTATTATAATTTGCCTACATAATTATTATTGTTTCGCAGATTAATAAGAACTAAAAACTCACTTTTTAAGTTTACAGAATATTATTATTACTAAATTAGTTTGATTAAAAGTCTATACTCAAGGAACAGCTGTTCTGATTTAAATGATCTCAAAAATTTCAGAATCGTTTAGCCCTGAGTACTTGATATTTACATGGTAGGAGCCATTAGAATACTAGCACAGTGACTTCGTTAGCATAGATCAGATTAAAAAAAAAATTCGTCCCTCTTCATAGTCCTTTAAAATCTACTCCGATTTTTTAAACAAAAGAAGCTTATGTATGAATGCCTATAACTTTATGCATATATTAGAGGTGAAAGCATAAGAGCAAGACATATTTTCGTATTGTATATTTTACGTAAAGCCTAAATGTAATTTTCGAAATAATACACAGCGGGCATAGCCGAATGTGACAGGTCCATGGTACCGTGAAATCACTTAGTTATTTATACAGTAATAGACCTTATCTCGGAACTTATCCATTTACTTTTCTCTATTTATTTTAAGTTAGCATCCGCCCACGGCTACGTTCGGACGGCATTTAACTACACATTACATTTTGCTGCAGTAGACATTTCCGCGCCTACTTAAAGCCTTCTGATGAAATACAGCTCAGATGTTAAATTAGATTCTATATAGTCACCATCGGCCAAAATTAGTCTCATTTTCGCATATTGCAGGAGTAACGAAAACAATTTAAGTACACCGAAACCAATTTCATTAGCACATAATCGAGAGGCAAAAAAAAATATGCATTTTTGAACACAACTCATAAACCATTTGTCGGATCTAAATTTTTATGAATGAAATACACCTTCCGCCTTATTGATAAACAAAGCCTAAGGTAGTAAGTTGGTATTATAGTCTGCATTCATAAAGACTGTAATACTAGGTTGCACTTTGGCGTACTTTACTCAGTGTTTATTAAAAAGACGGTTTAGCTATTATGCATCACACAGATTATTATTTCATAAATTGATTATAAATGGTTTCAATATTAACAGTTAAGTTTCCATAATTCCGTAAATTACTTATTGAAGGGCTAACTAATAATAGTTTCGCCCGTATTAGTCCGGGTTCACTGTGTAGAATAGATCATCTGTCTTGATGCCAGATAACTCGTAAGAGGCGAGCAAAAGTTAAGTGAGTCATTAAAAGCAACACCACTGGTAGTAGAATGGTATAAAAAATATTTTTATTCACATTCACTTTACAGGAGGGACTTATGACGAGTCTATATAATACATAAAATTACCACCGGATCGGAACGCGGCCACACACTGAGAAAATGCCGCACGAAACTCAGCTAGCTTGTCTTTTTTTCGTTAGTCTATACAAATTTATTAGTAGGTATTACATCACACATTATTATTAATGAGAAATTGGCATGAGGAACAACTAATCCCAAACACTCTTATTCGATAGACATTCAGCAATGGTATACCTTTTTTATATAATTTCACTTTTACATATTTTTAAATTTAATAATGGTAAGTAGGTCTTTCATATAATCGTGAAGTTAAAAGGTACACATTGGCTCATGAAAGAATGGCTTACTCTGTGGAGACGAGACACATGCACAGGGAGATTGTTTTTATTCCTCGTACATACGATGTATATCAGAATTTCTTTAAAATCAACTTAAATTCTTCTGAACCTATATTAGATTTTCAAAGATATACTGGGAAGTTACAGTTAGAATCTCTAAATCCCTAAATATCCCTAGACAAATTACACAAATTGAATCTTACCCCAAAGTAAGCAAGTAGTAAGTAAGCAAAGTTACAGTTAGAATCTCTAAATCCCTAAATATCCCTAGACAAATTACACAAATTGAATCTAACCCCAAAGTAAGCAAATAATATGCTTGTGTTATGGGTGTTAGTCAACGACACTTATACATAGAAATACTTAAATAGATACTAGAATAAATTTAATAAACACCCAGACCTGGAAATGTGGACATCTAAATGTTCATCACGTAAATGCCTGCCTCGTCGGGAATCGAACCCAAGCCTCGCGTTTGATCGGTAGTTAGGCATGTACGTTAGCCACTCGCCCAATGAGTCGGTAAAGTTAGAGGCGGTTAGGATATTAATTTCTTTGAAGTTTTCCCTCAGGAAAACTCTTGAGGATAGGGGAGCCATTAGACTCACACAATTGACCAAACAACTTTTTCATAAAACGGCGACGCACATACAACATCTATGGTATACAGAGGCAGTGTCATAATTCACTGTCTTATAACATAAGAAAATAATACAAACAGCTTTTTTATAATAACAATGATCGAACATTAACCATTAAAGGTAAACAATATGAAGATAAATCTTGTAACCAGATTTTTACCTGAATTAATTGTTTGGTAATGAATATGAGTACCTACGCCAAAATTACAGAACAGAAATAAGCAGATGCCAAGCTGCCATATCTGAGTAAGAACCTTTTTCAACTAACTTATCAGAAACATAAAGACCATATTTCAACTAACTGTTAGCTTTAATTCTCTCAGAGAAATGACCGACCCAGAAAGTAACACATAATACATAATAATATCCTTATACAGGTTACAGCGTAGTCGCGTGCAAATTTGTTTAGGTCATCTATAAAATAACAAACATTAAACCTCTTTGTTGAGTTTTGCTCTTATAACTACACATAAGAATAATTACTTATGGTCGCCCATTGCTCGAAATTCAACAATAATTAATTTTAATATCTCGTTGATAAGAACGCCATCTTCATTTCTCGAGACCAACTATTTTGTTTCCAAACTTTTTAGTGCGCCATCTGTGACCTTTTATCGTTATCAATATTGTGTGTGTCAAATACATGATAGAATGGTTAATGTTTTATGTATTGATTTAATAATGTACTTTATTAGCATTATTACTGAAAAATATTAGTGTACACACAAACTATAAGTGTGTCAAATTTTATGGTCCTGCGTCCGCGAAATTTTAGTAAAAAGGGGTCCAAAGTTTTGGCATCACGTATTAATCTATAGATTATTACAGCAGTTTTTATCTTAAATTACAGCTACGTGGCTGGCCCTGCAGGCATAAGTAAATAACCGCTATCGTTTTAAATTCCAATGAATATCAAATTAATATTGATTAATTGTTAAAGCTAACAATAAGCTTCATAATGGAAATAGAAAATTATGAATTCATACATTGGTAAGGTACAATAATTGTACCTATTAATGTGTTTTTTTGTGAATAACAGCAACCAACAATATATGATAGTTAATTATATATTATGTAGGTATTGTACCTACCCATTGTGCTTTCCTTTAGAAAGTAGAAATGAGAATATAAAGACAAACCGAGTGGAAATGGGACCGGGGTCACCTAGTTAGATAATATTACCATTTACTATCAAAACCCATATATTTTCCATTACCGGCGTAGCGAAAGGGTTGTGTTGGCCATATTGGATTTGGCATAAGTTTGAAACTGTTTGCCTTCAAGTCGTTATTTAAGTTACATTACTTCTGTTTTAGATGATCGAACGTCATCTATACTAATATTATAAAGAGGAAAGATTTGATTTTTTGTTGTTTGAAATTAATAGGTTGAGAAACTACTGGACCGATTTCAAAAATTCTTTCACTCAAACAAAGCATATGTCACTCAAGGATAGGCTTTGTTTCATCGAAATCGGTGCAGTAGAAGCCAAGTTACGCAGGCGAAGCTGCGTTATTTAACGCTATCTGTGAGCGAAATGTGTAATCAATATTTTTTTATAAATATCAAGGGGTAGGGCTAATTTACCTCTACACAATATGTACTCTACGGACCCCATTTCGTGATCATGTGTCGCCTTTGTGATCTAGCGGTCCTGCATCGGGCTTGACTTCTTGAGGTCTCAGCTTTGATCTCAGGGTAGTGTAACCAAAAATGAGAAAATTTATATTTTCAATTTTCCAACAAAAATAACGTTGCCCGGGATTGGATATGTACCTGGTTGGCGATAGGCTTGCCACCTATCATGTTCTAAGATTTAGTTTCTTCGGCTAGTAGTGGGTACCCTGGTTGTGACTCTGCCTACTCCTTGGGGGATATGGGCGTGAAGATACAAATGATTATAACTTTTCTTTCAGGACAACGAAATAGTATCTGTGAAGTTCTTGTCTAGCAGGGAACACTATTTTCCCTACATTTTTAATGTGCTAATACGTAAGACCTTATACGTATTCATAGACTTATTAATAATCAGGATATAGACTTCATTCCGAACGTCATGACTCATGCAAATCCGCTTAGCTGTTCAAGTGTAGTTACAAGCATAATCCAACCTACTATTTACCTTGCATCTAAGCCCAAACCGTAGTTTCCTAGGTGGTTTCTAAGAGTAATAATGTCAAGGAAACTTAGTATTCTTAGCTCAAATTGGCAACACTACATTGGCATTATTCTGTCTACTTCTACGCCCATTGTTATAAAGCTTTTGATGATTGGCAATTGATAGAACTTAAAACAATCAAAGGATATCGAAACTGCAAAGTTACGATTTTTTAACCATTTGAAAGTTCTTTTAAAACAATTTTGTTCGTTAAGAGATTAAAAAAAAAGTCACTTCTTGGCCCAGATTTACAGTTACTTTACTTTAACCATCCTATTAATAAACCTTGGCCGACTTATCAATTAACAAGGACATTATGTATCATATTTTAATAAAGACTAGATTACTGGTTGAACATTGGAGTACTTCACTCTGTATTTTTTAATGAAACGGTGAAGGTTTTGATCTATGCTTGTTAATGAGATAATGTTGTTGCTATTTTTCATAATGTCTAAAATTTACGCCCTTTTTTCATAGGTCTGATACTTTTATCAAATTTTACCCTCATTCTTTGTGTAATACTAGCAAAATAGATATCCGTAATTAACAATTGCTACGTTCACTACTTTTTCTCAAATTTATGTTTTTAATTAGACATAGCTACGTTGTGGATTTTGTGCTTCTAGAAATAAAATAAAATAACGGCATCACGAAGGGCCGCTCTCAGAGACGTTAATTAACATGCAATCTTCATTCGATTCAATCACCACGCCAAAATTTTGTACAGAAAATTTCGACAAAATCAAGGCTTACCAAAATGTGTTTCGCGACGCCCTGGAGCGTCCACCGAGTCATGTAAATTATCCGAGTCTAGAAACCAGTTACTACTCTTGTACTTATTATAACTGCTCCCTATTTTTGGTCCACGGGATGCGGGCTGGGTGAAGAGGACGAAATAAGAGCTTGTGAGATAAATAGTAGATTTTTAAGGTGAAACTTCTTTATCGGGGTTGGAAAAAAATTTAGTGTAACATTTTTTCGTTACGCGTCACATTTTTCCGTTACGCGCCATCTTTCTTCTCATCCCTACCTCGCGTGATTCGAAGTATACTTTCTCCAGCGGAGTAGTGATAGGCAATAAACTTTATTTAACCAATTTCTGTAAAGTTGCATATAGTAAATTATTTTTTGAAAAATAACGTCATAAAGAAATGAAACTTCTTCACTTCTTACGAGTGTACGCTAGTACACGCACACATTTTTTAATCCGGCAGAACCCCGTCACCTCCTCTGACAATGAATGGATTAAAGGGAGTCGTTAAAAAATAGCACGTCCATAGGGCGTGACAGTACAGATAAAGTAGGGAAGCCCTGGACTAAATGACTGTTTACACATTAATTTACGTCTCTGAATGCGGCCGCTAGACTCATAATCAATGTCGAAGTTAAACTATAAATAGCTCTATTGAGAATACGAGAATCGAGATAGTATAATGTTATTTTGACACTGGTCGTAGCTGCAGTAAAAATCTAAAAAGAAGATGAAGCTTACAGATTAGCTTCGTATTTCCCATGATAGGGAAATCCGATTGCTTGTTTAATATTCGTCAGAATAAAAACTTAACCTCAAAGCTGCACATCCCTTCAAAAATCCGCCTTACACTTATTTTCCTGTTACTTTCGATTTTCCAAACACTTTCGACATCCATTTCCAGTCGAGCTGCAATCACGTAGTACTCAACAATGCAATGCTACACTTAGCTACGTCGTAGCGCTATTCTTTCGCTTCTCACAATTTTATCCGAAGCAAGCTTTCTTTTCTTCAAACATTCATAACGCAATTTTTAAAAACACGAAAACATTTTAACATTTTTAAGAGGTGCACATTTACCTCTACATTATTAGTATAGATGTACGTTATACAATTCTTATCGTCATATTATTGAGGCCGCGATTCCGATCCGGTGGTAGTTTAAAAAAAATGTCGACGCGCTCAAATACCACTTGTATGGTTCATGTGAATAAAGATTATTCTGATTCTGAGTCTGATTCTATTAGTGCTTGCCAATATAGTAGGCCGCTATGTAACCCTCCTGGAGGGAAGGTAACCGGTAAACTAGCTTTAGCATGAGACTTAACACCTTAAGTTCAGTTTGACGATAAACAATCTCATCTTTAATCAAGGTTATTTTTCACCGACTATAAAAAAAGGAGGTTCTTCATTCGAATGTATGGTTATGTTTTGTATGTATGTATGTTTTGCTATTACTCGACAAATTAAGAACCGATTTTGCTGATTCTTTTTAAAATAATAGATTATGTGCTCTAGGTGGTCTCATAATAATTTTATAACAATCCGACTAGTAGTTTTTGAGTTATACTTAATTTTAGTTAAAGCATTATTAACTCAAAACTATTAGGAGGATATTAATGAAATTTATGTGGGACCATCTATCTACCAGCTATGATTCGAAAAAAGAATTATCAAAGATGGTAGCTGTCCAGTATATTATTAATTACCTGTAAATAATTAAAGTCGATGTTTGCAGTTTTCCTACGCTTAACTATTCGACGGAATAATAGGTACATAACAATATATTAGACAATAAATCATGCTAATGTTATAAATATGAAAAAACTAAGAATACAATCAATCCAAGTAATATTCTGCATAACTCTAACATCTGGTGATAGTACAAAAATTGATAAAGAATTAAAGTACTAAAATGAAATCTATTTATTCACTGAATATGTGTGTTCGAAGTTGTTACGTAAATATTTATTTATACCAACATATTCTACCACATTGTGGTGAGCTAACATTTTAAAACTACTATATAATTTAATGATGTTTAAAATCAAAACATATTTGGTTTTAATTCTTAAAGAAATTTTAAAATGTGATTATGTTTAATGCTAACTACCACAATCTACTAACACTCCCCAACGTAGCCAGTCAGGAGGAGAAGGAACTCCCAGGCAACCAAGGTATATTATTTGCTATTGTATTTTATTACGAAAAAAAAAACATGTCAATTAAACTTTTCTTTGAAAAAAGTAGTTTATACCATCGAAAGCTTTATCTAACAACCTCTTTCAACCTTTTTTCAGAGGTAGTGACTTAAGATTATCAGAAATTTTGTTACAAATAAAAATTGATATATGATACATTACTACTATAAATATTATATAATGTAACTAGCTGACCCTGCAGACGTTGTTCTGCTACATTTTTAATGTGATTTTAGTAAAAAAAATTGGGGTGAGTCGACGGTGACTTCACTTAGGGGTATGAAAAATAAATGTTTGCCGATTCTCAGATTTACTCAATATGCTCACAAAATTTCATGAGAATCGGTCAAGCCGTTTCGGAGGAGTTCAATCACGCACATCATGACACGAGAATTTTATATATTAGATAATGATATATAAGTATGCAATTTCTTACCATTTCTAAAAATCTGAAATCCCTAAAATTGCAGCATTTGTTTTAAACAAACAACGATTTTTTAACAAATCCACCTCCAACATAATATGCAACGTAAAGATGTAATTTTAAAAAGAATTTTCGTATACACTTTTGTGAACTCGAAATATTCCAAACAAATCAACCAAATTAACCCAAATAGGTATTCCATATTGTAGAACCGAGGAAACATCCATTTTAAACTGATACTAAATACTGACACTAGATTTCAACCTGCGACTGC
The DNA here is from genome assembly GCA_002245505.1 of Calephelis nemesis. Taxonomy (NCBI): domain Eukaryota; kingdom Metazoa; phylum Arthropoda; class Insecta; order Lepidoptera; family Riodinidae; genus Calephelis; species Calephelis nemesis. Next base: position 24,696 of record NJDD01003437.1, read on the forward strand.
TAACAATAACATCTCTATTAACCGTACAATTTAACAAATGAAATTAAAAATTTGATGTTTCATTTTCCCTTCAAAACAAATTATATTACTTCCGTTTTAATTAAATTCATTACGAGATTCCAGTTACCTGTATTTCATTTAACTTCGGTAATAACATTGTAAACGCAGTAAGGCTGCAAAAACTTATTATGATTTCAGATCCTCGTTATGTAGGTACCCAAAAATATGTATTATATATACTATTAATAAACATGGACTAAAATACTTCAAGGTTTAACCTGGTATTGTAGTCTTTATTTGTGATACAGACTATAATATCAACTTAAGTTTACTCTTACTTTAAACTTTAGCTTGTTTATTAATAAGACGCTTGCTGCTAACCCGTCACTTGAAAGGTCCTTTATTGTCAAAGCACTAAGGGTTAAGTTTTTATTTTAAGTAGCCTTTGTTTCAACTCAGGTATTTAACTATATGCATATCGAATTTTACCAAAATCGGCTGAACTGATTTAACCGTAAACAGGTAACAGGTACAAGTCAAACTACACGTGGGATCTTGATTTTTTTTTAGAAATTATAATCTTTCTGAATCATGAGCAACCTTTAATTTTTTTAGGAATCAGCTCTGAATCATGTAGGTCAAGATTCAGAGCTGATTCCTTCAAAAAAAATCAAAATTTGTACGTCAATGTTTTTTTTTTTTTTTTAATGTTATAGGAAGGCAAACAAGCAGACGGATTTCCTGATGGTAAGAAATTCACGCCGCCTAGAGACACCAAAGGTGGTAATGGTGCGCTGCCAACCAGAGGTCGGGATGTTAGACCTCGAGCAAAAGTAAGTTTACCGGCTACCTTACCCTCCGAACCGGAACACGTCATGACGTTATGGCGGCAGGAATAGGTAAGGCGGTGGTACCAATCCGGGCGAGTCGCTGCCAAACTCTACCACCTAGTCGGATGTCACGGTGTTAGTGACGGGCGAGTCGCTGCGAAACTCTACCACCTAGTCAGATGTCACGGTGTTAGTGATGATAAGCCTATGCTCGCCTTTTACGAGCTGCCTGGCACAGGAAGGCAGATGGTCTATTCTACAAAGGAGCCCGGACCAATACGGGGTTATAGTAATCGTAAACATTTTATAAGTTGGCTAAAAAGAATGCGTCTTGATTGTCCAATCCAAAATCAATGTTTTGGGGGATGTAGCAATTTAAACTAGCTGAGAAGGAAGCGATATTAAGTAAGTGTGGCGATTTCAGTAATTTTCTACGGTCCCTTCCAATTTATTTAAGTACTAGTCGCCCGGCGAACTTCGTTAACTTGACACTCTCTGCCTATCTTACAGAGGGATTTGACATGTATGCTTATGTGAGATAGCCTTCATTCGAATGTGTCTCTACATTCCAGACTTTAAGTTATTTGGTTACTTTACACTGAGTATTATTATGCTTGTAATGTCTAAACGTCAACGTTGTTTCTTACCATCAGGAAATCCGTCTGCTTGTTGCCTTCCAGTATCATAAAAAAACTTGAAAAATAGGTTAAACTTGACATTTCATATTACGATCAAAAAAATTACCACCCGAGCGAAGCCGGGACAAGGAGCTAGTATGTTATAAATAAATTAACTCTTTTATTATTCACAGCTAAACTTTATATTTTATAGTTATATTTGTATATTTATAAGTTTATATTTGTACTAGCTGACCCAGCAAACTTCGTATCGCTTGACATTAATGCTTAGACAGTAGCGCAGTCTGTCGGATCCGATGTGAAACATTCCAAAATCAACAACGACTTATTATTAAAAAAATAATTAAAAAACATTTTCCAGGAGACTAAATTGTGAATCTAAACCATTCTCGAATTCCCTTGAACACGCACAAAAACTTTCATCAACATCGGTCCAGCCGTCTAGAAGGAGTTCAGTGACATACACACTCACAGAAGAATTATATATATAAAGATATTAAGAATTCATTTATCTTTCCCGCGTCGATTCGCGTGTAAGTCGATGTGGCAGTAAAGTGTGAATACGTACGTGCCTACGTGACAAATGAAAAGATTGTCTTGAAGCTTGATTAAGTCACAAACGCACAAATATCTTAATAATTATTATTCTTAATAAATATTATTGTTTGGCTTATATCGTCACTATGAGTATTATTTGTTTTATAGTCATATCCAAGTTTGAATAGGCAATTGTGTAAGAAATAATAATGATAATATCAGAGCATATTACTTAATTAAATATTTATATTATCAGTGTTTTAAAAGTGTTCAAAAAAAAAAATATTTAAGATAAGTATTACAAAAGTAACAAAGAAGAAAAAGAATTACATTTTTGAAGTCAGTTAATTTTTTTCAAGAGACTGATAAGTTGTTTAAATCCTTTAAGAACTTTTAGGATTTTCTAAAAAAAAAGTATCTTCGCGCCCATATCCCCGAAGAGGTAAGCAGAGGCACAACCAGGGCACCCACGACTAGCCGAAGATACTAAGTCTCATAATGTGATAGGTGGCAAGCCTATCGCCAACCGGTCACGTTTCCAATCCCGACCAAAATTTTTTTTTATTAGAAAATTGGAAAAATCCAATTTTCTTTTTGTTGGCCGACCCGGGATTCGAACCCGAGACCTCATGCAGTCAAGTCCAACACCCGGACCGCTCGACCACAGAGGCGACTACCCGCCCGAGGGGGAGGGAGGGTATCATATTTTCTAAACATTCAAAAGTAATCGAAAAACTACAAAAGATATCCCAATCCTAATCAATTGTAATTTCATCAAATCAAATGTAATTTCCATACAACAAAGAAACCATACATAAAGGATATTTTCTAGAAAACACACATTTTATTTGCATGAAAATACTTAGCGCCAAGTTAAATTGATCGGGAATTGAATTCTCTGAGATATTTAATAAGCACTTTTAAGCGGGAGTTACATTAGCGACAAGGCTAAAAGTTTTAATTTCCTTAAGAATTTGGAAAGTTGAGATTGTTTTCCCGATCAAAGTGACTGGGACCTTGAAGGGAGAAGGGTAGCTTGTGGGCGGGGACAGACGGGATCAGCAACAGGTCGGGAGATGAGATCGATACAGAGGCTGGGGCGAGGAACATGCGCTTTACCCATTACAAACATCATGCGCCTTGTGCTGCTCCTCGCGCTGTCATCTTTAAAATCAGGTACGTCAAAATATATAATCTTTTCCAAGTTACTGCTTATATTTTTAACTCCATACTGGTAAAAACAAAATACTATTCATAGAAAATCAAAATTGTTTTAGTAAATAGGATTTATTTGAAATTTCATTCGAAATGCAAAACGTCAAATGTTGTCTATGGTTGTTTTCGCAATAACATTTCAAAGTCAATGTATGAATGTTGTTTAAAAATGGAAATATCATATCTTGCTGAATATTGAAATGATTACTATTCTTGTAGTAACTAAATATAACCATTTACAAAAAAAACTATAAGTTTACCCTGTAGTTAAATTTCTAACCTAGTCTACACAGTAACATAATAATGACAAAGGTTCTTACTTTTTATTTACTAACAATACAAAACAATTAATGTTGTTAGTGTAACAATTGAAGTTAACTTGCGATGTGTATTTAGGAAAATATGTATTTGAAATTGTAATACAAACTTACATTAATACAAAGAGTAGGTATTTAATTACTACGTTATTTAGATCACTTTGAAATCAATTAGTTTTTTCATATTTTTTTCTAAAACTTAAAATCAACTGTGCAGCCGATGTGCCTAAATATAATACATAGATTTAACTGTAAAGTTACATATTCTAGTCCTAGTTGCAGCGAAATGAATGTACCTAAATCGTACACAGGAGGTATCAGCCTTGGCCTTAGACCTAAATTAGTCTATAATTTGTACGAAACATCCACCAAGTGTTTCCTAATAAAACCTAAAAAGCATTAAATTCATTCTAAACACAGTGTTATTGATGATTTTTAATAATAAATAACATTGAATGGATAATGAGGTATTAGGGATATAGGTTAATATAATAGGTACAGATATAAAATAGGTTATAGTCCTGGTTGACGGGGATCATGATGTGCTGTTTCTTTACCTGACTTGCTAGGTTTGAAAACTGTACTGGATTACAATAGGGTTAAACTTAGTAAAACTATAAAAAATTGTAACAAATTTCATAACTTATTAGTAACTAAAAAAATGGGTTGCGTGCCGGAAGTGCCGGTAGAAGTGAAAACTTGAATATTGTGCATTTTTTGATATTTTGGAATGGTTAGGGAATAATTTTGCACGAATTGCTTTAATTATCAGTATGAAAGTATCATAATTTATGTAGTAGAATACAATATTCATTTATTACGCTATCGCACACAAACATGACAACACGAACATTCGCCCAAGCGCCCTACGCCGTCTTACGAAATTTCAGTTCACGTGTCTTGACGCGATTTTAGAAGTTTTTACCCATTCCAAAAAAGTGCGCAACGCCGCTAAAGCAGTTTTCACTTCAAAAGTTCACACCACCACAAATAGGTATGGTAAAATATGATGGTCTGGTATGAAATAAATTATTTTCAATTCATTTAATGATCACTTTCCTACGTGCGTCGGTTGAAAATAACTTGTTAATTGAATTGCCTACGTAAAATTGACGTCACATCCAATTACAACGTCTTAGTTTTATCTGATATTCATTTACAAAACAAATAATATCTCTGAAGATAAGTCAGTAGAATCGTAACATTTGACCTACACTACAGAAAACAAATATATGATTTCTCTAGTATTATTTATTTAGGCATACGCCCACGGTCTCTCTCGCGTATTATCGAACATAATATTATTTTAAAATTACTTTGATGTTAAATATCTCCAGTCTGGATTTTGATGACAGATGACAGATGAACATGTCAGAGATTAGCTCCTAATTTTTTTCAGTGATAACGTAACAAATATTTTTATTCAACTATTTTACATGGTATCATACAGTAACTGTTCGGTAGCAACCGCAATAGTCGAATGACTGTAACACAGCTAATAATGCCCACCTCCGTATACAACAATTACATACACTATTTCGTGAATAATAAAGTTAATATAACATAAAAAACAGTTACGAAATATTAAGTTTAATCGACAGTAAAAGCAAAGACAGTATATTTACTAATCTCTGGTAAGAGTAACGTAATTGGCAAAACCATACACATAAGAATAAAAAATAAGAATTAGGCTCAGAAGAGAATTAATAAATTAATTTGATGATTTTTTTTAAATATTTCCATTGTAGATTACATAGAGGTACACAATGTTGCCCGCGGCTCCGCTTACGTATTAAAATTTCTTAGTTCTTCCGGGGGTAACCCATATAGATATCGGTACAAAAAACTAGCATATAGATATCGGAATTAAAACTAGCTTACAAAACGCAAAAAATATCCAAAACCAAAACTATGTACCGTCGCGACATTAAAATAGAAACATAAACAAACAAACATTCTTTCAAATTTATAATGTTAGTGCTTATATGTATAGCTCTTATTATCATTATCGCTTGTGACCTATAACTGGCGGATACGTAGTAAATCCCTGACCCGTTATTAAATACAAGATACCTACACATAGGTATACATTTTTACTTTTAACGAAATGCCTATTGGAAAAGATAAATTTTGGTCTGTATTTTTTCGTGATATGGAAGACACAGACAAACCCACAGGCAAACAAAGTATTATTCAGATATTACGATTTCAGATCTTTTTTGCGCTTGGGATAGATTTTAATAAATATTTAAAAAGACATTTGACCTCTCATAAGAATTGAATTTTCAACCTTCGTATTTTGGTTATTGTTCCAGAAAAGCTACTAAGTGATCAATTTATGCATTCACATATTTTTTAATTATATTTCTAATGGTTACGTCAATGACATTACCTCCCATAGCTACATAACTCTATGAAAAATATATTTTACTAGTAGTAGTTGCAGACAAAATTTAAATTTTAAAACGGTCATATACGAGTATATCTTTTGCGTTAAGATATTTTGATTTTTCTCTTTTTCACCGTTTTTCTATTTTTTTAAGAAAAATTTGACCTCAAACTACAATTGACCCTTAACCTTCGTCTCACACTTATAGATGATCTACCAGTTAATCTGCTATCGTCTATAATATTATGTATAATTAATTTCCAGCAAATAAACTTATCTTTATCAATCTTTGAGGTACTTAATATCTAGAGTTGACTGGGTCTCTCTTCCCAAAATAGTTTTAAATGGAACACATATTCCTTTTTCATCAGAAGTTAAAATTTTAGGCATTTTTATCGACAATAGGTTATCGTGGTCTGTGCATATCAAGGAACTCAGTAGTAAAATCTTTGCATCAGCTAATTCATTGAATCGTCATAGAAAATTTCTCCCCATATCCACTAAAATTGCGCTCGCACAATCCTTGCTTCTTCCTATCCTCTATTATGCAGATGCTTGTTACATGAATTTGACTGAAGATCAATTAAATAAACGTCTTCAAAATGTTCATGTTCCATTCGGTTCATATTTGGACTTCGCAAATATGACCACGTTTCCGATTTTCGAACAAAACTCAGGTGGTTACCAATTCGCCTTCGCAGGAATGCGCATAAACTTAATATTTTATTTAGTGTCCTTTTTAATACCAATACTCCCGTCTATCTTAAAGAGAGGTTTATTTTTCTTAATGAAGATACCGTTGGTCAGCGTCATTGCAAAAGATTTTTGTTAAAGATTCCGGAACATAAAACTAAATTCTATAAATATTCGTTTATAGTACGGGCTATTAAGCTATGGAACTCACTGCCTGTTGAAATAAGACAGGCAGAAAGCAACTATGGATTTAAGAAGACCGTCCGTATAATAAGGAGTTTTACCTGAATACTTTAGCACCAAATTTATAACTATATTTTTTTTTTTATGACTTTTAAGTAATTTTATAAAATATGTAATTGTTATTCAAACCTACCTTAAAAATACCATATAACTAACAAATAATTATTCAAATAAACCACCTCGAAGCATTCCTGGTGCAAAAGTACCCATGACACTAGCGGCATTACCACGTTGGATGGCCAGCGCGAGTCTTTGCACCAAGAATGAGCCGGAGCGGGTGTCATGCCCGTTATCTCGGAGTCTGTGCCCTAATTCGTAGATGAAGCACTTAGCTTCATGGCATATTGTTCCCATTGTCTCTACTGCAATAGGAATAAACAAATATGTATTTTTCAGAGCTGCATATTTTTGGTTTTTTTTAATGGGCAATAACTGGGCAACTTGGAAAATGTTCACTACCTATTTAATGTGCATAATTTATTTATTCATTTTTTATTTGTTTGTTTTAACTTTAGTTTATAATTTAAACACTTTTGTTTTAAAATGTTAGATTACTTTTTAAATTAATTATTTGAAAATTTACTATTTATAAACAGTTATTGTACCTTCTCCTTATTTTAATGTAGGTACTTATCTTATAAGCGTTGGTTGTTTGGAAGAGATCGCTTGTTAGCGATAAAACCGCCTTTGTGTAAAATATGTTTTTATAAATGTAATATGTAACAATTTCATGTTTTAGTTGTACAATAAAAAGTTTATTATTATTATCATCATTTATTAGCATTATTTCTCATTTTCTAAGTTTATACATTTAACAATACAAAAAATAAATTATTAAAAATATAAACATAAAAAATAGAGCCCCAAAGACGGTGGTCTTACAACTAAACCATCAGTGGTCAGGAAGACAGACTGAGGAATCTCCGCACAATGCGGGCCGTCCCCAAAATTGCTGCTTTCTGAATCCGGTTCTTGACCCAGGGTTGCAGAGCGAGTCTCTTAAGGTGTTGGTCGAGACTCTTCGCTGTAAGAATGTTTACTAACACGACTATCGGGACAATTGTTGTTGAATCAACATCCCGAATGTCGGTTACCTCGTGAGCCAAGTCTATGTATTTTGTCAATTTTTCCTTCTCAGCTTTCACGAGGTTAACGTCACATGGAGCAGTAATATCAACAAGAAAAGCCCGGCGCTGCAACCGATCTACCAGCACGATGTCAGGCTTATTGGCGACAATAGTCCTGTCCGTGATGATAGATCAGTCCCAGTAGAGCTTTGCATGGCTATTCTCAAAAACTGGCTCCGGTGTATACTTACAGTAAGGCACTTCAAAACCGACAAGTCCATATCGAAGAGCAAGTTGCTGGTGGATTATCTTGGCTACTTGGTTATGCCTGTGCAAGTACTCGCCTTGGCAAGATGAGAACAACCGGAAATAATATGCCTAATAGACTCACCAGGATGGCACGCTCGACATAATGGGCGTGTTCGGCCGAATTAAGTACTTACTAAACTTAGTAAGCCAGTAAGCATAAAAAAAATAAAGTCTTACAAGCTGACTGTAGCGCTTTTCGGCGAGGACAGACTTACTGTCATATCCCGACTCCCGTACATAAACAATAAGCAAAATGGCGTCGTATATTAAGCCATACTTACTGCGTTAGCACTTATTTTGTGTCCCGGCCGAAAATGTTGTAAGAATAGTAAGTGACTTACTAAATTTAGTAAGTACTTACTTCGGCCGAACACGCCCAATGTCAACTGTGCGGTGTGTCATTCCTTTATAATGTATTTCCGATAATGTTATTATTATTATTAAGTACCTGGATGAGTTTTTTTTTGTTTTTTTATAAATTGTGTTTTTTGGAAATTACATTTAAGTACGAAAATTTAAAAAGTCTAACCTCAAAGCAAACAATCATTGAATAGGATATACAAGAATTGCTCGTTTAAAGGTATAAGATAAACATGAACTAAAAAAATATTTAACAATAAAGGAACAAAATAACCATAAATAAATATTTAAAGTAAATAACATTAAAAGAAAGAAAAAGGTGACGTTCAAAAAAGTTCTTTCTTTCTTTCAGGTTTTGGCTTTCGCGTTAGTATTTAGCCATTAGTCAAGTAGAAATTTGCATCGAATTTTATATCAATTGCAATTAATTATAATTAGTCATCAGTCATAAGCCGTCAGGTAGTCATGTCAGGCTCTTGGGTAAAGCGGTGGCTCATTACACAAGCTCTGTAATGAGAATTGGCGGCAACGAGGAAATACACGATACGCTAATTTCTTAGTGATTATTTCATTTGTGCTCTTTCACTGAACAAAATTGTACAGAATTCCACCAAAATTGACTAATTTCACTCATTATTAACACTAAATTCAATAATTATGAAAAAACTTCAACCATCTTTTCTCTCGGTGACGCCAAAACTGTTCAAAAAAGTTAAGTATAGATAAAATAAAGAAGTTAAGAATTGATGTCTTTATTTAAGCATTATTATTATTGATATAAGACAGACACCACTTATCAAAGTTCGATTAATAAGCATCATCACAAACATACAGTCAAATTTAAAATCTACTCCTTTTTTGAAAGTCCTGAAAAAATCATAACACTTTAGAAGATGTGTAGGGTACTATAGTAGTAGAGTAGAGTTTTTTTGTCACTAATTTTTCGTTCAAAAACATGACAATAAAAGTACAAATATATAATTCCAGGCACATGCGACCTCCTCCGCGATGCTGTCCACGTGACATCAGCAGCTGCACGACCTAACAATGACCTGTGGTGCTACAGATGTCTGGCCGAGGTGCCAGAAGACAAATGTGCTGACCTACGGCACAACAATTCAGCGCTCATACACAAATGCAACAATGAACGCAGGATCTGTATGGTCAGTCACGACAATACAACGATTTATGACTTCATTATGCAAGTGACGTTTGCATGACCCACTTAGTAGTAGACCTATATAATCTGTGCTTAGTATCATTTAATCATTATGATTTCATTGTGGCTATTTTTAGTATTTTAAGGCAAAAACAAGCTAATTTCCTGAACTACTAGATGACAATAATTATATCTTCACTACATAGTATAAAACAAACTCGCTTTCTCTGTTTTAATGTCTCTTTGTATGTTTAAATCTTTAAAAATACGCAATGGATTTTAATACGGTTTTTTTATTAGATAAAGTGATTGAAGAGGAAGGTTTATATGTATATTTCATAACAGTGTGAAGCTGGGGCCAGCCGCTAGTAATATACATAAACTACGTGTCACGTCGTTTATCCACGAGGGACTCCTAAACTACTTAACCAATTTCAATCGAATTTACACACCGTGTGCTGTTTGGCCTAACTTGAAAGATAGGATACTTTACTTCTCAAATTATCGCGGGCGAAGCAGCGGGAAGCAGCGAGTATCTTGTATGTCTGAGATCAAGGGGCGATCTGAAATCTTGATGTTAACCCTCTCTATAGCAAAATAGTAGACGTCGTAAAAGGTCCTTAAGTAGGTAATGCTGGAAAAAAACAATGACAAATAATATTGTCGGCCAAATTTTACAGAAATCAATTGTTTGATGACATTGAAAGTATAAACCGTAATGTCATCGAGTCGAGTTTAAAAAAACTAATATCTTAGTCAGTTTAATTAAGCACACAATTTGAAAACCCTCCTATTGTAACTATTGGACTTCATGCAAAATGTTATCCCTTATTTATTCAATTTAACAAATTTTATTATGTATGTCAATGTATGTTAGCTTTAACGAGAGTTTTGCCGGATCTGTTTATCAGTTATATGGCGAAGAAGAGATCTCAAAGTATCCTTGAATTATTTCTAATTGCTTTAACCTGCCGGTTCTCTTTAGCCTGCGTATTTAAATGGCGAAAAGAAGTTGACACAAACTCAAAAGCGAGGCGTCCACTTTTACTTTAGACTAGGTGGGAGAGTTTCGCATCGACTCGCAGGATTTGTACCACCGCTTTACCTATTCTTGCCACCATAACGTCCAATGCTTGCCGTTGACGTGTTTCGGTTCGGAGGGTAAGGTAGCCGGTAAACTTACTTTTGCTCGAGGCCTAACATCCCGACCTCAGGTTGGCAACACACCATAACCACCTTTGGTGTCTCCAGGCGTCGTAAATTTCTTGCCATTAGGAAATCCGTCTGCTTGTTTTCCTACCATTATCATAAAAAGACAATATATAGGTAATTTAATTCTTTTTTTTAAATTAAACTCTTGCACAGGTCAAACGATTTTCCTACACGACATCAAATGAAAACTCTACCACGGCATTGAAAATGTGGGCGTTGGAGCGTAATTGTACTAAAAATTGTGAGCCAGGATGCATCGTCATCGGAGAAAGAACCAAACTGTATGCTTGTACTTCGTGTTGCACTACGTCTCTTTGTAATTATGGTTCCGGGACTTCAACACTCACATCCAATATATTTACACTATTTTTAATCATTGTCACCGCATATTTATGATTGGTTTAATTATATTTTTGGGTTTCACTATCAAATTCAAAACTTTAAAGTTACTCGCCTTAAGAATTTCATGTAGCAAATTTGGATCTTGTTAGTTATCTGACGACATACTAAGACTTGAAACACACTGCCTTTTCTGTCGTATCCATAGAATGTTACAAAAAATATCTATTGTCACTTTCGTGGCAATGTGTGTTTAATGACACGTTTATCTGGTAAAATAGTAACGACCATAAGTCATTGCTTGTCTTGCATATGCTACTATTGAATTTATTTATAAGGACTAAGAACTAGATTACATATTTCAACTGTTTAAAAATCAGCACCATATGGCACTTATAGTACATTAAAATGCTATATGGAGTAACCTAAATTAAATATAGATAACGGTACTTTAACATGAATTGTGTTCTAGTTAAAAGCTTCTGTTATTAATTATGATCATTTATCGCACACGATAACATCGACTTTTTAAGTCGATGTTAAATGTAGAAACATTTCAATATTGAACAATAAAAACATTCGAGAGGGACACGATACGACTTAGCTTTTTTTGAAGTCTGTTAAAATTAATGAGGAATTAATTAGCTTAATAGTCGATAACCCATTGCATGTACGGCGTCCATTTAACTGTAAGTGAGTCGATAACCGCATTTTTGGGTGACCATTAAAATAATCGACTTCGTTGCAGTGGACCATATTTTGGGAAACGAGGGCAATCTTTCTGTATGTTGGCACATTCAGTTATTTCATCGTATTTCGGCCGTATAGCGGTTATTTTACTTTAAAAATCTCAAATTCAACATTCGTTGTGCGGATACTTATAAATAATAATATTAACTTATCTATATATTATTACACTATTGACAATGATGTCAATATGCAACAGCACGATTCCAAAGTGTTTTATTAAGATTAACTTTATTTAAGCGTTTTTTTATGGATTAATTGCAATGCAAAAATTGATTTCCTAATGCCAAGTAATAGGCATGTATTATACTGTACTACTTGTCTAAAACTATATCAGTATGAAGGTAGCAAACTAGCAGTCAAAGGTATGTGTCCTTGACTTTTATTTCATAACGACTACCTATCGGTTAACTTCTATAACTTGTCCATATTAAAAACTAGTCTTCTAAATTAAATCTCCACTATTTTTCTCATGTGTAACTAGACAATCAGCTCCTTAAAGAATACCTTAACACACCGCCTTCATTTTTTTTTATTGGATAAATAAATCGCGAGTATCTTTGTCATTTAAAAAATAAACTAGTGACTCGACATTGTTAACGAAATATCAATTAGCCAATTTAATTGCCACTATTTTCCGTAATAAAGATAACTTTTCTAAGCATCATTTTATCTTCCGGTCTTTATTCCTATTATCTAATTAGTATAAGTAAATAACTAGCTATAATGCTTATTTAGTTTACATCATTATGAAAAGGAGATGCCTACATTAGGTATCTGTAATTAAAACTATTAATAAATCACTTTAAAATTACGAGGTTTTGGTTTTATTAAGTTGTATGCGTGTCCGCTTGTATAATATATAGCCACTATGCCTGAATTCGGTTACGAATTTCCGTTTCTAAAAATGGTAACGAAATTTCACCCATAGCAAATTCACACAAATTCCATATAAAAAATAATAATGTACTATAATATAATTGTTAGGTCAACTGGTAAATTCGAATTTTTTTTGAAATGGATTTTCGTAAAAACAGTCCTTAGAAACAGTTAAGAAAAGCAGAATAAGTACGTGTTGCTGATAAACTGGTGGCTTATAAACATTTGAGACTCAAGTCTTACAAGCAAGTGGCGGCAATCACTTACCATGATTAGAAAAGTAAAAATATAGTAAAGTATCTTCACGCCCATATCTCCGAAGAGGTAGGCAGAGACACGACAAGGGCACCCACGACTAGCCGAAGATACTAAGTCCCACAATGTGATAGGTGGCAAGCCTATCGCCAACCGGGCATTTTCAATCCCGAGCAACATTTTTTTTTTAAATTGGAAAAACCCAATTTTCTTTTTGTTGTCCGACCCGGGATTCGAACCCGGGACCTCATGCAGTCGAGTCCAACAACTGAACCGCTAGACCACGGAGTATAGTATAAACAACTAACTTACTTACTAAATTTAGTAAGTCACTTACTATGCTTACAAAATTTTCGGCCGGGACACAAAATAAGTGCTAACGCAGTAAGTATGGCTTAATATACGACGCCATTTTGCTTATTGTTTATGTACGGGATATGACATAAACCGGTGTTTTGTGTTATGTCAAGCCAGTAAGTCTGTCCTCGTCGAAAAGCGCTACAGTTAGCTTGTAAGACTTTAATTTTTTTATGCTTACTGGCTTACTAAGTTTAGTAAGTACTTAATTCGGCCGAACACGCCCAATATTTACAGCAGACACTCTCCCTTCTCCATCCGCGGTGTACCTCCCGTCACCGCTAACACCGAGACACAATTACATTCACTTGTTCCGGCACTACAGACCATTAATTAAGACCTTTATTTAAGAAATTATAATAACACTAACCGCAATAGAAAAAAAAAGAAAATTCAAATAAACGACCAACGATCGACGGCTGTTGTGCTTGCTGAGAGTCAATGCCGGTGTTTCTTCGGCATATTAATTATTACATGTTAAAAATTAGTAACACTCATTTCGATGCAGCTGGTACTACTAAAGAAACCTTACCTCGACGGGCTTAATATTTCTCGAGAACACGACATCAAGAGCCGGAACCAACTTGTGTCTGAAGTCGACAATCTTTTGTTTGAAATCTTGTATTGGAGCCCGCAGTTGTATAGGCAGGTTACAATTTAACCGCAAAAAGAAAGAGTTTTCGCATTTTCAACAGGCACTAAGTCTCCCTTTATCGTATCACCTCGATTTGAGGCCGTCTCCCTAACTTCCACAGCCTGCATTATTCTCGGCGTTGACATTTCAAGTGATGTCCAGTTTCGTAGTCATCTGGAAGATCAGACTTAATTAGCTTCTAAAGGTCAGGTAAGGCGAGACAGTACATCAAGTCGACGCTTGCAACTTAAGTAAGCGCAAATTTTGTCACACATGAAGTAGGTAGGTAGGTCCCTACCCTTTAGTGCGACAAACTTATTTGTTCAGTAATTATAATCGGAACTAAACCGCTATTTCATGGAAGTTCATGTCTTTGTTAGCCAGGGCCGTAGCTATGGGGGGGCATTGTGGGGCAATGCCCTACCTTAAAATCACAATGCCCTACCTTAAAAATGCCAAAAACTAAGATAAATTATTATAATTAAATTGTTTGTTCAAAGTTTGCGATAAAAAATTGTAGCGGTATGTTTTATAGTTTTTTCCAAACATACCACAGTTTGTAACATTTATTTCATATTATAATAATTCTTTGCTTTGAGTATAGATGGCATTTGAAGCGCCATCACATAAAGCGATGGGTCTATTTAATTATAATATCTATGATGGAGAGGGGATTCCCCGTACCATATTCCCCACCAGGGGCCCTACCATGAACGCTTAAAGCAGTATTATTTCCATCTTGATAAATGTTCGGTTTTATAAGCAACTTTATGGCATACGTCATAAGGTTGTCTTTCTCCGATGACATTTAGTATTATTGAAATAACACTGTTTTAAGAGCTTATGGTAACCCCCCTGATACTCTATTCACGATGACATTGATTGTTTGTAGTTTGGTTATGACGTGAAGTGTACGGTAAAGAGTGTTTTAGTCAAAAATCGATACAATTGTCATTTTTGTTGCTATAAATTGAAAATACATTGATTTCGCGATGGATCTAAGGGATTTCTTTGGAAAAAAACGAAGAGTTGAAGAGAAAATTGACCACGAAGAATCTCACTTCTCTAAACAGATGGAAGCACAAAATTCAATCGCTACTGTTAGTTCCGTGGCAACAGGTTGTTCAACACATGTTGGTAATGTTAGCTATGGTAAGCAATGGTTCTAGCAGTACGAAGTTCCATTGTCAAAGATGTTAATGAATCTGACGTGAAATGATTTACTCTAATGGAAGATGGGACGAGAGATAAAAATAACCGCGAAAATATTGCATTAGCAATACGTTACGTCAAGGCTGGTGTCATCAATGAGTCATTGCTGATGGTTCAGACTACTGAAAACCTTGATGCAGCCACTTTCACGGAATTAACGTTAAACACTCTTACGGAAAATAACATTGACCCCTCTTGTATGCTTAGCCAATGCTATGATGGCGCAAGTGTAATGAGTGGGAAAGTTTCAGGAGTTGCGACTAGAATAGAAAATAAATTGGGCCGGAAAATTCCTTATGTCCACTGCTATAACCATCGCTTGCACTTAATAGTCATCAGAACTATCTCAGAAATGACTTTCAACCGTTAATTTTTGACCAATGCATCATGTTACATGAATTCTTTCACCATGGCAAGATATCTGCCTTATATACTAGAAAAAGAATTGGCCGACTCCTCGAATAACGCTGACCTGGACATTTGACAGTTACAAAAGTTGTATATAATAATTATTCATCGATTTTGCAGACTTTAAAAGAAAAATAAAAATGGCAGATTCAATGGTGATGACGTCGCCAAGAGTATCGGTATTAAAAAAGTTATGCTTGATCTGGAATTCCGAATGGCCATGGTTGTGACCAAAAAGTCTTATCCATGCTACAACCTGAAGACGCAGCTTTGCAAGCCCGAAGCGCAGGTTTGAAAGACGCCATAACAATCGTAAAGTGTGTCGAAGATGAAATCATAAAATTAAGATCAAATCAGATGTATAATTAAATTCTGGAAAAAGCTAAGTTTTTAACAAGCGACGACTGTGGTGAATCTGAAAATAAGACACAGACCTCGAAGAGGCAAGTAAAAAAACCAAATCGGATGAATGACTATTGCACGTATGGTCCCTCCTGTTCCTCTGCCAAACAAAATATAGAAGAGAATGATGAGCCATTTAAGTCTGAGTATTTCGAAACGTTGGACATATTAATTGCTGAATTACAAACAAGGTTTTCGGACAACGATGATCTTATCAATTCGATTACAAGTCTCGACGAGTTGGATGTAGATAAAATGGTTCCACTAAAAAAAATTGGGAAAGTTTGGAAAAAAATAACATTTAAAATAATTAGTCTTGTTCAATTTACAATTTTAACCTGATTTACATTTTTTTAGGTCTGAAAATTCCATCAAGAGAATAGGCTAGTGTGGTTAAAGCTTACTTGAGTCGTAAAGAGGATAAAATGGAAAATACATTGCAAGTTTTGTACCGGCAACGAGAGGCGTTCAAAGATACATATGAACTTTTTGCGTCTGTGGCGACCATAGGATGTAGCACTTCAGTGAGCGAATCTACGTTTTCAACTTTAACTGCAATTAATAGGCCTCATAGGCTGTCAATGGGTTACGAGAAAATGGCTGGCATGGTATTTCTGGCCTTTGAAAAAAAAAGAACAAAATCAGTTGATCTGAACGAAGTTCTTCGCATTTTTTAACATGGCGAATCGTAGAATTCAGCTGTTTTAAATATTTTTATTATTATGGTAATTATTATAATAAGTTTGCAGAATTAATATAATCTGAATGATATTTTTAGTCGTATCTATTTACTCGTATAACCCCACCCAACAATTAAATTAATTATTACCTCGCTCTCATTCAGACGTGGATCTCTACATCCAAATCTGGAAGTTCAACCATCTTGTGCGCTTGTTCTTTTACTTCCGCCCTACCTGTAACTAATTCTGCCCTACCTCAAATTCGACTCTAGCTACAGCCCTGTTGTTAGGTAGTTTCTGAAGAGAATCAAATATAAAATTTCCACATCAATATTTTTTTATCGTTTTAAATGTAAAATTCTTAATCAGAAATACCTAGGTACAAAATACATATATACACTAGAGGCACTGTTTACTAAAAAGATACCTAAGTTGTTAGTTAACTGCTTTAAGATTTAAGACACTTACGAACTACCTACTTACTGTAAAGTTATCATGTACCTATAGCTATAGACAATACCAATCCCTAATTGTAGTTCAATTTATCACACACCTACCTACCTAAAGCTAGGTATCACGTTTTCTGTCAAATCATAAAGCCTTGCATCAAACTTTGCTTCAATTTTAAGTAATACTAAGCTGCTTTGAGACCCTCAGACTAGTAATTCAACGCATTTAGGGTTAATGCACTCGTTATCGTCATTGAATAAGTGCCGATGACCTTTTGACATTGAATATTCTGAATAGGCTACTAATCAGGTACCAATGGCCTTGAGCCTTGAAGAAGCAGGAAATCAAATGCCTTATGTTCATGTTAAAGTTGCAACAGCTCGCACGCCCGATGACTTTTCCATCGCTTAAAACGAAGAATAACCAAGTAGTTTTAAGATGGTAAACACTTCTTTCCTAATGGAGAAAATATGCCACCTTGACATCTAAGATGTTATCGTTGATAAAGTGTGCGTTGCCAATCTGAGATTATAATTTTTGCAGACACATCGTTTACCCACTGATGAAATCGGTATTATAGAAAGTGCATATTTTGCAATCTATTGGTGGTAATTTCGCTGCGCACCCTCTAAACTTATTTTAAATAACCACTATCATCTTCTTCAGATTAGTCTCTACACATATCTAGATGTTTAATCTATAACTCCGAAAATGTTCATTAAAAAAGGTCACAGTTTGATAAGTCCTGACTAATCTGACATTTTCAAAATGATCTATTTTTTGTTTCTGGTTTATTTGAAAAAGATAGCATTGTATCTTAAATAAGTTTAGTTTGTGAACAGAATCACCACCATTATGTGCCTTAGTGCCATTTACTTGTAGGTCCAGTAGGCAGTTAACTTGAGAAGTAGTTAAATAAAACAAATCGGATAAGTTATTAATTTATTATGAATAATAATGTACAGAAATGCATACTTGCAACCTACAACAGTTAGAATGTTAATAATTGGAATGACCCTCAATATGAAAATGCTTTAAGACTGGGAAGGTAGCTCAGGAGGACATTATATTAAACTTAAAATATCTTTTTTTTGTATAAATATTACAGTGCTTTATTTAAGATAGCTGGCCACAGTCAGAAATAACAACTTTCTTCAGGGGCTTGCCAGATTGGGAGCCTAGGGCTTCAACTTGCTTAACAACATCCATGCCTTCAACAACATTTCCAAAGACAACGTGTCTTCCATCCAACCAAGAGGTTTTTACGGTGGTGATAAAGAATTGAGAGCCATTAGTGTTGGGGCCAGCGTTAGCCATAGAAAGGACACCAGGTCCAGTGTGTCGCAAACTGAAGTCTTCATCGGCAAACTTCTCTCCGTAGATAGACTTGCCACCAGTGCCATTGTGGTTGGTGAAATCACCTCCTTGCAACATGAAGTTGGGGATGACTCGGTGGAAAGTGGATCCCTTGTAACCAAATCCTTTCTCACCAGTACATAATGCTCTGAAGTTTTCACACGTTATTGGAGTAACATTGGATTTTAACTGTAACAATGAGACAAAACATCCTGTTAAAATTTCAACATCAGATTATAAGTATTTGGTCAAAACTCTTTACACCCTACTACACACTATGGACAATATCAGATTATAAGTATTTGGTCAAAACTCTTTACACCCTACACAAACTATGGATCAAAGCGTTAGGCAAATCTATAGATCCCAATTGTAACCATTTGTGCATTGTCTTATTATTCCACATTAGTGTCGATACTGCACCAACATACCACCAAATAGAGACAGCTGCTTGTCGAGTCAATGCATGTACCAATGCGAAATGTAGCCAATTATTGAACCTACTTTAGTAGTATTAGAACCTAATATTTATCAAGTTTTGTCACATCTCAAAAATTTTATGTCGAGCTTTGACAGGGCTGGGCTGGGACATAATAATAAAATTGTGTTGCAAATGTCTAAAGGTAGACAGGATTTCTTCAGGAAGCTCTCTAGTTATAAGTCTGTTTCGAGTGTAAAAGACCCATACAGTATTTAAAAATTCCTTTCTGCCCATTAAGTAATTAGCAATCAGTACTAAACAGAGTAGATTCAGGTTCATCCCCAACAACCAATTAGGTTTTATATTACAATACTTTAGTCCGTCCCTAACGAAACCTTAAAAGGCCGGCAGAATTGTAAAACTGTCGGTTGATAGCTATGTTTGTAACGTGACTAATAAACCTCAATTTGAATAATTTATAGCCCGCCATTAAATTAAATGTTTTAAAACAAGTATGAAACCAAAGAAAATCTGCAGGTAGTTGCTTATTAGTGGAAAAACTTGTAATCAGTTAACACCCATCACGGCAAATTCCCACCTACTGCAACAAACTTCTCAAGGTCTTTTATTAAATTGACCTTCACAAAGTAATCTCGGTAAAGAAATGAAATGTAAATCTAAATGATATTAATAAAAATAAGATTTTAATACACATTACACATGGACTAATCGAAATAATTCGAAAACTTGCAAATTGGCAATCGGTATTCAAGACTGTAAAACACATCACACAAAATGTAGCGTGGTCGGTCAATCACGCCGGCCGGAATTTTAGGAAAAGTAAGAAATATTACCTCTATAACAATCCTTCCCAATGGGGCACCATCGGCTGTAACATCCATGAAGACTCGTGGCAGGTTCGACATATTTAATAGTTTTTTCGAATCACCAAACTAAATTATTTTTTAGCACTGCACAATGACGATGCGTCTCTCGTCAATGCCGGCCGGAAATTAAAGAAGACATAGACAATACAAACGCGTCTATTTCCTCTTTTCGTTCAGAAACAAGTTGTTTTTTTCAGTTACGCTTATTCAAAAAGTATTATTGATTTTTTATGTAATTACGTTTATGTTTAATTTAAACTAATGTAATAAATAGTCATTACATACTCTTTAATTCAAGGTCTTTCAAGCAACACGGGAAACTTTAGAAAAATTAAAAGTTTTTTAATACTACCACTTAATTAAATATATAAGTAGATTGTAGGTATTGTAAACATATCCTCGGTAATGTAATTAACCATGTTACTACTCTATGTCATATAAATAGGAATGTGTAAAGAAGTGCAACAATGTTCTATTGAAAATTTAGTTATATAAATACCGCTGGAATCGACATATAATGAAGTAAAATTTCTTTATCTCTTTTTTTAACAATTATTAATATAACTTAAGCCAAAAATAACAATATTTTTGTCTATGCTTATTTTCGCATGAATATAAAGTGACTTTTTTATTTTAAAACTAATGATGACGTGCCATAACATTTTGTCAATATTTTATTTTAGGAATAGGAATTAAGTTCTTATGTCTGTATTTTCTAGAGTGCAAAATTTATAAATGGGAGAAATGTCTGGACTAATTTGCCAAGGATAGAGTACCAAACAAAGTAATTTGTCAAATCATTCTCAATTCATCAGTTATGTGCTTTAAAGCCTTTCATACGTCTCAGAGGAACATTTGAGACAAAGTTACATCTAACACACTTCTCTTTCTTCTAATTATCTAAGTTTCTTCGTAAAAAATTGAAAACTTGTATTTATTATAAATCTTAGATATCAGAAATTCGACTTTTGAAAGAACTTAATATTTAAGTAGTAGTAGTACTAGTAATTTTTTTTTGTAAGTTATAAAGGATTAATAAATCACATAGCGATATCAATACACTAATTTCGTCTTAACAGCCATATAGAACGGCAGCCATATTTTGTTTTTAGCGCAGGATTTTTCCGTAGGTACCTAGGTCTTTGGTAGGTCCTATCTAGTCTTTGGTATTGTCCAAAATCTTTCTACTTCTTTTTTAGTTTTTGGCAATAGCATTAGAACCTGCCATTAGTTAAATGTATATTGTTTTTATCAAATTATTACCAGATTTCTAAAAATCGGGCTTACTCAAAATTTGCTATGAGATCAAACATAAAACATAATAAGTTTATTTGTTACCTCTAAATTTATTAGTTATTTTTATGGGTTTTTGACACCTACCCTTGTGATCTCCATACATGCCTATACGTAGTATCTCCAAGTAGTCTCTCTACAGTGGCGACATTTAAAAAAACACAAATTCCTTCAAAAATATTGTTCACGTTAGGTACTTGAATATATCAACTGAACAAAACTATTCTAAATACTACCTACTAACATTGACTTATTCAACTCAATGTGGTACTAGGTACATAAAATATTTGAATAAATAGGTTTTTTGATATTTGGAAATATTATAGGTAAGAAGCTGGCATTCGCAATTATTTTAAGCGATCATTAAAAGTTTAACTTGGTATTTTTAGGTTAAAAGTAAAACCAGTCCGGCAAGAGATAGGCACTGACCGCAAGGGTCTGTTATTAATTTAACAATCAAAAAAGCAATGTCCAGCCACTAACTTCAGCACAATGAAATCTAAGAGTGAGTAGGTAAGTTGTAGCCGCTGCGCGTTGCTACTTCAAAGCGGACTAGAAGTTTAATATTGCGAAGACTACCCAATATTAATAAGTGTAAAATGTGAACAGTCACGGGTCGCGTTTTCGAAAACTTGGTATACTGAATCGATTTTTAGTATTCTTTAGTTAGATAAGTAGTGCAAATTGTAGGTACTAGGTTAAATTTGTATTGTAAAGGATAGCGCTTATTTGGACGGCGTGTAGCGCAATAATCCGCCTAAAATTAATCGAAAGATATCGTCATTTTTCCGATTTCCCGCCATTTTTCGCAAAACGTGTGGACAATTGGGCGGCAAAATCGCTTTTGCATGGACTGCTGAACGGTTAGTACCGATGTAGACAAGTCATCAAAGGTGAGAGTAAAGACTACTTATTATTAATGTGAATAGAGAACTCTCTTGTTAAAGAGTATTTATATTCTTTGAGAGAACTAATGACGTGTTGACGCTAAAGTTTTGTTTATCTACCAGAGGCGTCACTTTCCATACTTGACAATTTTAAAGAAAGTTGCTACATTGAATATATTAATGAAGCCAATGTTTTTTACTCTACTCTTTGGTACCAATGAATATAAATACAAGGAGTATAAATAGAAAGAGCTCAGCACCAAAGCTCTTGCTAAAGAGTATTTACCTATATTTCATGGGGCACTGAGCTACGTTACAAAAATCATTTAAAGAACTATTATTACTGTACTGTGAGAAAAATCCGCCAGGTGTGCCACACCAGGGATGCCACACAGTACATTACTATATATTTTAGGAATGTGCTTTGCAAAACCGAAGCAACCCGACCCGTTCAAATGTTATCTATCCATAAAATTTAAGTACATAACATTCGATTAGATAGTCAAAACTGTTTTAGGCTTGAAACGGCTTTGCTGTTAAATTTCTGATTTGCGTACAATGGAATGGTATCTATTTTCATGCAGACGTCAATTTTAGTTTTCAAGGTAAATTGATTTATACACCCAAATTATTCCCACCACAAAATATATTATGAAGAGAAATTTTAAATAATTATTCTTAATGTAGTTTTAACATATTTACCTATTAACAGGCATCTTATGAAAGGGAACCTTAATTAGGTATCAAATTGCAGGGATATAAGTATGTCTCAATCCTACAGTATATAAAATTCAATAAATATAATCACAAGTAACTCAGTAGGTAACAATATTTATTTTAAAATTTTATCAAATAAAACATCAGTATAGTTTGCGCTACCAGCAATAGCATTTTATCACACGTTTTTATTCATAAATATATAGTTACAAATCTTCTACGTACTGTGATTTGTTAATTACCAGCCCTCTTACCACGAGTTTACAGCGCATTACTAGTTAGCGTCTCCGTAAATCCTGCAAGAACTGCGCCTGGTAACTAATAACTACATTTTTAGACCAAAATCGCTGCAGATTTTGATATGTAAATTACCGAAAGTACCTAATATTTAGGAACTTATAGTAAAGGTGCACGCTAAGGCAATATTTTTTCTTACGGCTTGATTCTACCAAACGTTTAAGACAAAATGAGTCCGTTTATGAACACGTTCTGATGCTTTGGCACTATGAGTCAAAAAGCGAGCAATATTGGTCCGAGTCCTCTGCGTAGAATAGAACATCCGCCTCCCTGTCAGGTAGCTCGTAAACATAAATTGAACGAGTCATTATCAACACGATCACTGATCCAAAGCTTTTCCTGTTCCTGCCAACCAATAATTAGAGGCTAAGGTTTTCGGTAAACTTGCACAATAGGGCTAACAACTCGGCCATAGGACAGCGATACATCCATTTAAGCCACGGTTGTTTTACCATAAGGAGAAACTTATCATATAAAAAAATACACTTCCCACATTTTATCAATATCATTCATTATGTTTGGTACAGTTTTAATTTTAAAATATATCTTCGTTTTTTAATTTACTTTAATTTATGTTAATAATTTAAACTTAAATCACATAATAAATGGCAACACTATATCCTATGTATTTCTTAAGTTGGAGCGACGCGTATATCTCAAATGACATTCTCCAAAGCAATAAATAGTTAATGATATTTAAACCACCACAGTATCGCCACAGTTCATGCACACACCTTCACGCCAAGTGCTCTGCGGGATAGGAAAACTGTATCAAGTACCAAGTGTCAGGGTATTTACAGACCTGCTTCGCATGTGGATGAACATTCAGTATTCTTTTCATACAAACACGCCAGTGTCAGAGGCACTTGACACCACCCTCGCATAAATGTCCTAGCGATTTGATCGTGGAATATCAACTTAAATCTCCCGGGGTACCTACATCCATGCACATTCGCATTGTATATATCTATTTTCTTAATCTTTCGTCTGTCTTTCGTTTCACATGACCAAACCAACGGTACATGCACTTTTTCATTTTTACATTAAACCTTTTTTTAAATCTCTCTCTCCCCTGGTCCTAATCCTGTTGCTGCTGAACGTAACACAAATTTTCCATAGCGTTGTCATTTCGACCGTTTATCTTTCTCTGATATAGGTACCCCTCTCTCGTTTCCATAAATTATCGTTGCAATAAACACAAAAATATAAAGAGCAAGTCTAAAGCTTTGACTCAAAACCTCACTTTGAAATAGCTTATCTGGCGCTCGACACAAACAGACACTTTGCTTTCTAGATCCGCAGCGTACCTCCCATTCCTGGTAAAAGCACAACCAAAACATAAAATTTAATTCAATTATTCCAGTAATATCATACATAATCAATAAAGTTCCTACACACATTCCATGTAACTTGCCTAAAATAACGGACTTATTCCTAAAAAATAATCGTCAGACGTAACCGTTTAAACAATAACATCAATTCGTATACTTAGCTCGTACAATCAATAAGCTTTACATAAGTATTCAAATTAAAAAAATATTCCAATAATGTATACAACTAACACGTAGGCTAGTCCAACACTTTTCTTCTCAGCATTTAGTAAAATTATAAATACGTCTTTCATATACTATACGGTTAGAGGTCCAACTCGAGAAAAATTGCATACGGCAAGGATGACGGACATTATTATTAATATCATCAAAGTGTAGAAACTTTCCTCTTTACTCCAACACTTTGCAGCGTCAACCTTGTCACGGTAATTGATTAAAACAATATTTAAAAAAAAATACAAAGTAACGCTTTTGGCTAAGAATGAGACCCCATTAGTGCGTCGCCGACATGTCAAGTTGAAATGTGAAGTTTCAATGGACGACGAAGCGTGAGGGATTAGTTTAGTCATGTTAAATTGTGCCTCTGCCTACCTCTTCGGGGATATGGGCGTGAAGATACTTTTTTTTCTTTTTTTTTTTTAAATTGTAACTTGTTAATCATCGTTTTCCAAAATTATACGTCTGTAGAAATGTCGTGTATAGATTAATCTTACAGCACTTAGCGTATTTTGTCTCTTTCTATTACTTTCGTTGAAAGAAGATAGCGATAACTTAAAATTAATTTAGTGAGTGCGCAACAAAGTTACTAGGTACCCATAATAAACTAAGCGGGCCAGTACACTATAGACAATCAGTTTTACCACAGTCATTGAATTGAATGGCGGATAACCTAGCATGTAAGGAGATAACTAACATTGACATGCATACATTTTGCTAACCGTCCTACAAATTCCAGTGACTGGTAAAATTAATAGAAAAACCTATCGCTTAATGGGCGTCTAAAAACGGAGTTAAACCTCCATTTTTCTTCGACTTATAATAGTAATAGTCTAAGATCCGAAGTTAGGTTGACCTACACCGAGCTAATAATAGGCTAAAACCGATTTTACAGCAAATTTAATAGATCAGAAGAAATATTAAAAATGGGTTGCTTAAAAAAATCCTGGACTATTTTTATTTTTTAAAATGTTTTTTATTCATTAATTGGTGCAATATTAAGATTTTATCCCGATTTAAAGTAGGTATAAGACGAAGTTGCAGAAGTTGGGTTGCCTGTTATTTATCTGGATTGCCAGGTATAAACAGATAATTGTCCATGCCAGTTACTTTCAGGAGATCGGATAATAGAAAAAAAAAACAACATAAGTGCAGTTTTATTGCAATTTTTACATATTTTTTCAATTTATATTGATATAGGGTTACCTGAAAAAAAATGGGAACGAAACCCATTATTTTTAAAAAATTAACAATATTCGGTCCAGGATTTATTTAGGTAACCCCCTTTTAATATGATCGCTAACATACTTGACTATAAAATATGTTTTATTCAATTATCAGCTTGGTTTAAGTCGATGTAAGTTCGTATCTTCTATTATAATAGATCAACAAACAGAAATGAACTTTAGGGTCAATAAAGTCAATGAAAGTGACTAAAAAAATGATATAAGAACCTTGATATACAATTTTTAAAATTATTAAGAAAAAATTATATCTTGAAGATGTTTAAAACGTCGTTTACTATATTTTGGACTCAATTTTATTACATTTACATTTTTATGGAAGTCCTTTTCTCAAATTTATACATACTTAAATCTTATTTTTATTTTTCAGTACACATTGTATATATCTTATCAAAAATATATAAAGCTGATCCAGTAGTATCTGAATCATATGGCGATATATTCTTTATTTTATATGCGAGGCCAATGACAATAAGTATTATCAAAAGAATTATAGTGGTGGCACGGATACAATGGTATAAAGGTAATATGAAAACAATTATCTGAATCTGTATGAAAGAAAATAAATATTTGCGATGAACACATCTTATGAAAATGAGTCTCTTGAAAGACGAGTATTTTGCTTTATTTAAAAACACAAGCATTAAAGTTCAAACAAAAATACATTAAATCTAATGGATGTGAATACATGGAATACTAGAACATTGTCTTTCTAAGTTATCGTATACATTTTTTGTTGCTCAGCAAAACCAGAGCAACCTATTTAGGTATGCAACAATTTTCCCACAAATTAAAAAAAATCTTTTAAATCGTCGGCTTATTGCAAGAAGTCATTATGTGATATATTTATTACTCTAAGATAAACGGTAATTTAGTTCGGATTAGATTCTATACTTCTTATCGTCGGAGCTTGGTGGAATTCCATTCTTGATGTAATTTATTTAAAAACGCTTGTACTTTCCACAATATATATATTGTGGAAAGTACAAGTGTTTTTAAATAAATTACATAGTTCGGATTAGTTAGTGGTTATGTTGATTTGCCCATATTATCCTATATAGCAAGCTGCGTGACGCCTAAAGTAAATAAGTTAAAAATTAGTGAGTTTTGCATTTTGTAGAATATGTCAAAATAAATCCATTAATGAAAAAAAACGTATTAAGTGATTTTTTGCAGTTAATGAATTCTTGCAATATGATAGTTACTAACAAACTGTTCGTCGTTTTTTGTAGTCGCGTTTTGTCGGTAAAGTTGATGTTGGTAAATGTAAACTGGGCTAATTTTGAATACTCCGAAAAATACAATTAAGGAAGGTTTCTTTGCTAACTAAGAAGCAGATGATTTAGTCCATCAAAACTTATCCATTTTCATTACAGACTAGATGCCCCGGCTAACTTCGTTCTAGCCGTTGTGTTTGTATAGGTAAATTTGTTATTTCTCGTTTTCCTTTTTTCTTATATTTTAAGCCTTCTCTGGACTTTCACAAAAAAAATCAAAACCAGAATAACCTGTTCTCGAGTCTCGAGACTAGTGAACAGCAGTTGATATAGCCGTTTATATCATATAAATAAGATATTGTACTACCGTATAATAATTTCGTAAAGACTCTGTGGTCTAGTGGTACGGTATTCGAGTTCACTGCCTGGGGTCTTGGGTTCACTTTCTTGATCAAGCAATTAAAAATTAGTTTGGTTTTCAATTATGTAAATAAAAACTTCGTAAACCGGGATTGCTGACTCGTATTATATTGCGTGTCTAAGTATCTTCGGTTAATCGTGGGTTATCCCTATTCGGATATAGGGTCGTGAAGCTGCTCACTCACTTTAGCAAAAAGTGGGTGAGTTTCGATTGACAAGATTGATTAAAAGAAACCTTCCTTTATATGAGCATTTTCATTTACCCATATTTAAATCTACCCACACAAGGTCAGTAGTCTTTCTTCTTCCGTCCTCAATTATCTGTACCAAAGGTTGCTATTTAAATAAATAACAAATATATAAAAAACCAATGAGTAAAAATTTTCACAGCTCTGTTGATCCTAAACTACTTTTTGGTGCAATCAGTATATTTATTGTGGAAGCACTTCTGTCAGCTTGTCGGGTGCAAAAACACCTTTCTCCGTAATTATCCCAGTAATTAGCGAGGCTGGTGTGACGTCAAATGATGGGTTCCAACAATTTATACCTGAAAAGTAATTTTAGCCATCAATAACTTTCTCAAAAAAAATTAAAAAAGACAAAATACGCTGATTTAAGTAACATTAAAAGCCATATAACAAAAAAATAAACTACGGGTATGAGTATTTAAGCGGTATTCGTCGTTCGGTTGCGGTCGGTCGGCATCGCTACATAGTATAAAACAAAGTTGCTTCCTCTTTCCCTTTGTATGCTTAAATCTCTAAAACTATGCAACAGATTTTGTTGCGGTTTTTTCATTAGATAAATGATTAAAGAGGAAGGTTTATATTTATATTTTATAACCGTGCAAAGCAGGGGCGGGCCGCTTTAATACTAGAAAAAAAAACTAAAAAACTTGATTTTTTTATTTATATAGATTTTTTTCTTTGCTCTTTTATATTCTTGATATGATTTAATATCTTTTAGCGATATTACGTATTTCTTGCTACCGGTCTAGCGTATATATATAATTTGCTTAAAAACCATATTTTTCTTTTATAATTTTTTTTCGAACTAAGGTTAAATTATTCTATACAAATATTTATAGTTAAGTTATTCTAAGATGAACTACGGCATTCTACGGCATAAATTTGTACCGTTGACCCTGAATAATTCTGCCCGGTGTACCTACATCGAAATCAATCGTTCAAAGTTCAGTACTTCGACATAGCGATCTTTCGAAGTTCCGTACGTAGATTTTGTGAACATTCTCAATACTTCGACGTTGCGTACTGTCGAACTCGCATACATCGCACTGATGAACATCGATATTCCGAATACGATTATTTATACGAATTGACTTGAAAAACTTTACCGTTTTTTTCTGTAGGAAAAACAAATAACCACTTTTCCCCGTGTTGGTCCGGGCTCCTTTGCAGAATAGACCATCTGTCTTTCTTGCCAGGCAGCTCGTAAAAGGCGAGCATAGGCTTATCATCACTAACACCGTGACATCTGACTAGGTGGTAGAGTTTCGCAGCGACTCGCCCGGATTGGTACCACCGCCTTAGCTATTCCTGCCGCCATAACGTCATGACGTGTTCCGGTTCGGAGGGTAAGGTAGCCGGTAAACTTACTTTTGCTCGAGGCCTAACATCCTGACCTCAGGTTGGCAACGCACCATTACCATCTTTGGTGTCTCTAGGCGGCGTGAATTGCTTACCATCAGGAAATTAGTCTGCTTGTTTGCCTTCCTATAATATATATGTAAAAAAAACTATGTATTAAGGTCAAATTAATAGTTTTTTTTTATTTTTGCCTTATAAATTACACGTCTCTTCGCAAAGGATCGGTTTTCACTTCCAATTTTATTTCTGGAAAATTTTCAGTGTACCTACTACCACAGCTGTGCCTTTACCATTGTGGACTTACGGAAGGTTATTCCAAAATCTATAATTGCGACATTTTACCTGACATTGAGTTTATTCTACTATGACTAATAATTGCATAAATGCGAAAGTTTTTATGTTCGTTTGTTACTTCTTCACGCAAAAAGTGCTGAACCGATTTTCATGACATTTAGCACACAGAGAGTGTAACTTGGATTAACACATGTAATAGTTTTTGTTCCTGTGGGATATTCAACCACGCGGGCAACAGCTATTGTTGAATAAATGTACAAAGATCAATATATTGATCATCCGGCAACAAACGTTAAAATAAGTCAGGGTGTCCGTCGCAACCGCCAGCCACCATTATTCGTTTCAAAGTGAATTTTTACTAGCTGTTGGCCGTTACTTCTCCCCAGGGATCAAAGTTGTTAGCTAAACAACTTTACGAATAGAAGAAACATTAATGGTCCATTTATGCTAAAATACGTCAGCAGTATAATGTTTTTTTCATACAAGGCAATCATGGATCTTGGTGACAAAAATACACAAGATTAACATGAATATGCTTTATAAGACTAGTGTTTCCAAAATACGATTCATTTCACTTTACTCGATAGAAAAAAATCAAAAATTAACCTTTTTTTGAAAGCAAAATCTAACTGTCTACTTTAATTATGAAAATATCGACACCAAATTTAATATAAACATAGATAAGTACTATACCTAAAAGATAAGTGTTTCAGTTTTTATATTTTTTTAAATTAATTTTATAGTGTCAAAAATAGTGATTTGTCGCTTAAGACATTTACTTTAGAGCGCAATATTTCATAGTAATCATGGAACCAGCGAGGGAATGCGGCGATTGGCTCTTCTGGCTGACTAAGTATGGGGCCTCAAGAATAGCTATTCTGGGAGAACTCATACCGGTAAAAAAAAATACCTGTGTCCTTCTCTAAGGTCCAACATAATCTGTGCTCAAATGCATTCAAATCATTATTTCATCAAGAAAACGTAACATAATATATACAAAGTCTGTCATTTACAATATCTATGCGATTATATTTGACTTCGTTGGTCGAGAGATGGAGCAGATATTTGTGTGATAAACATCTAAATATATATTGTATTTCCTGGTCTGAGTTTTTATCAAATTTTTTCAGTGTCTATTTATGAATTTTTAAGGACACACAAACTAATAGTGCTTGTAATTATAATGTTAGTTCATTTGTCTATGGACATTTATTTATTATACATACCAGGTGCAGCAATCCTATGTTCGCCTACGTGGGTCATTTCTCTATCAGGTCGCTCTTCAATTTTAATTCTCTCTCCAGATTTAAGAGACATATCGATAGACGTTAACGGTGCGGCAACATAAAAAGGCACGTTGTGGTGTTTGGCAACTATTGCTATTTGATATGTGCCTATTTTATTTGCAGTGTCTCCATTAGCAGCAACCTATAAGTAAATAGGATTTACAAATTTTAATTGATGCAAAGGCACATCGCATATTTACATCGAAAATTTTCATAGTTCAATCCTTTGACTAAGAAATTTGATCCAAGTATTTGATACAATACCCTTAGCACGTATAAATTTACTGGCTAACAGAACATAGATCGCTATCTGCAACATGCCAATTGCACTATCGGTATAATGCAGTGTAGCGGCCCCCGGACAGCGACGCATCAGTAACGTTTATGGTGTTTATAGGCCGCGGTTACCTCTTACGTCAGGTCAATCTAGGTAAATAAAAAAACTCGGTGGTAATGAGGATTTTTAAAATCGCTTCCAAAATGACGGTGAAATCGATATTTTTTATGATAATGGAAGGCAAACAAGCAGATGGATTTCTTGATGGTATGAAATTCCCGCCGCCTAGCGACACCAAAGGTGGTAATGGTGCGTTACCAACTTGAAGCCGGGATGTTAGGCCTCGAGCAAAAGTAAGTTTACTGGCTACCTTATCCTCCGAACTGGAACACGTCATGACGTTATGGCGGCAGGAATAGGTAAGGCGGTGGTACCAATCCGGGTGAGTCGCTGAAAAACTCTACCTCCTAGTCAGATGTCACGGTTTTAGTGACACTAAGTCTATGCCCGCCTTTTACGAGCTGCCTGGCAGGAAGGCAGATGGTCTATTCTGGGGTCAAGGAGCCCGGACCAATACGGGAAAGTCGTTTAAAAGAAAAAAAACAAATGTGTGTAACCATATCCATACCCTGTCAGCACCAACAATAACAGCCGTGATGCTTCTCGCGTGCATTAAAGCAGACACCATACTATCAACTATAAGCGTAGCAGGAATTTTTTCGTGGACCAGCTCATAGGCAGTGAGTCTTGCACCTTGGTTATAAGGTCTTGTTTCAGTGCAGTAAACATGTTCTGAAAATTCATTAATTTTACTTAGTTTATTAGTTATACTTATGTAGAGTAGATATGTCTTCCGAAGATATGTACTCCAAAAATAAATAGCGTGATCTTGACTAACATTAGCCTCGCCACGTGGATAAGTGGCTCAGTCTAACAGAAACTGCCATAGTCGTTTAAGTCTTTTGGAAATATTAGGAAACAAATAGTATAATCTTCCGAAGACTTGAGTGCTCACTGGTCAACCAGAAATTCTTCCAAGTTGAGACTAGTTCTGGTCAAACGTTTCTATTAAATTGCGTATGCTATTCAGGAGCTTACCTCCTCAGCATTTTCTTCAAAAAACATACGACAGCGCAAGCCATCCTGAGAAATTATATTCGTAAAATTTTTAACTGGGTTATGGGCACTGGGCAACCAGTGCGGGCAACATCTATGCCATTCTACTGCAACATAATATACATAAATAAATACTATTTATAATTACCTAATCGCTTTGAAGCATGAAGTGATCTGATTACTCCTAATGCTGTACCATATCCAGCAGTTGCTAAGGACCCAGTATTACAATGTGTCAAAACCCTAACAAGACCATCTCCATCCAAATTTTTTAGAATTGCTGCAGAACCAAATTCCCCTATTGCTTTATTATCTTCAATGTCCTTTGTAAGCATACTTTCTATTCTTTGGATAAATCTAAAAATAATAAAATGAATAAATATTTTTCACCTACACCTACTACTACCAGTGGCCTCTGTGGTCTAGCAGTTCAGGTGTTGGACTTGACTGCATGAGGTCCCGGGTTCGAATCCCGGGTGGTAAACAAAAAGAACATTTGGTTTTTCCAATTTTCTAATAAAAAAAAAATATTGCTCGGGGTTGAATACGTGCCCGGTTGGCGATAGGCTTGCCACCTATCACATGATAGGACTTAGCGTCTTCGGCTAGTCGTGAGTGCCCTGGTTGTGCCTCTGCCTGCCTCTTCGGGGATATGGGCGTGAAAATACTACACTACTACACTACTGACATACACTTAAAGTACAAAAATATAAACACACACAAACACTAACATAGACAAATAGGACATTACACACTCACATGTGACCATGTGTACATGGTACATTAAATGAAAAAATCTAGCCTGTATGTATTGAAGACTTTTTAACACCTTTAGTGTGATAATGTGTTTAAATTAACCCTAACCTAAGGTTTAACTTAACTTAAAAATGTCAAAGGAGAAAAATTAACTTGTGTATGTAATATGGCATTGATAATATTACGTAAAAATGTGCCTATTCATTTCAATTTTACAAAGCTGTTTAATGTCGTCAAACAACAATATGATCTGACAATTTATCTTAACAACTGTTTGTCAACATAATGCCTATTATTTTACTATTTAGAAAATAATGAACTGTTGTAACGAATGTTTCAAATAATCATGTTGTAAAGGACATATCTAATACTAATTAATAACCACATAGACAGTAACATGTTATAATAAGATACACACACCTCTCTTTAAAATCATTTGCTGAGACAGAATCATCGGCACTCAAAGTATTTGCCAAATTAATTAGCTCATCTGCAGCTAATTTTATATTCACAGCTGTTGGACGTGCCGACACCAGATAATTTAACTTGCCTTCGATCTGTAGTAAATGCAGACATATATTTTAGGGCTAAAATATATCACAGTACATATAGTGGCTAGAATAGTTTTTGTATAACTATATCACATTATAATATACTATACAGTGGCTGGAATAGTTTTTTTACAAATATATCACAGTTAATATATACAGTGGCTAGAATAGTTTTGCATTTATTTTCTGGTATCAATATATGTTAAGTTGTAATAAAAATATTGAGCGTAAACTACAGTTTCTAATTTAATAGCAGCTTATTCTAGGATAATCATTACAAAAAACCAACTGACCTAGGCATTGACAATATGACTTAGGATGCGCCCTTTTATTAAATATCTAAATTGCAATATTAAAAAGATGATGTGGAAAATTTACTTGAAACAATGACCATTCTTAATAGATATGTTTATTTATCTTTATCTTCTTATCTTCACAATGTAGATGGATGTAGGTAGCCGGGCAGAAGAACATTGACATTCCATGATCAAATTGTTTAGGAATTAACCTAAAATGGAGTCAAGAGTCTCCAAAACCAGTATGTTCATATGATAAGAGTTATGAATGTGAAGGAGGTTAGGCAGGTATGCAATAATTATGACATTTGTCACTTGAAATTCCATACCTACTCATAATGGTCTTGGAGTAACAATATGATGATTTTTATTTGTATATATATCTAAGAACACTTGCACTATAAAGACAATACATGTAAAACAAATAAATCTTATTTGCAACTAGATAAAATACATTAAACATACTAATTTGTTTATTTATAACTGAAAATGTAATATTGCATATATCAACACCTACATTCTGGTGTATCATCATAGCACTTTCACATTCCACAAATATCACTTGCAGAATAACGATGCCATTTATTAAGCTCTGACATTGGTTGCTGTGAGTTATTATAATTAAACTCGCAGTAGATTAAGGAGATTTAGCTGAGTGACCTTTAATATGTTCAACATAATATTGCAACTAATGAGCTTATTTACATATGGTTTTTTTTATACAGAAGAGCAGGCAAACGAGCAAGTGGGTCATCTGATGGAAAGTGATCACCTCCGCCCACGGACATCCGCAACACCAGGAGTATCACAGATGTGTTGCCGATCTTTAAGGAATGAGTACGCTCTTTTCTTGAAGGTCCCTAAGTCATAATTATTTGGGAATACTGCCCTCGGTAACTGATTCCAACAAAAGTTTTATAAAAAGGTGTTCTAAATGTTTTATAACTCTTCTCAATCTGATATACATTTCGGCCTTGTTACTCATTAAGAAAAGCTATGTAATGGTTACTTTCTATAAGTAATGGTAAAGTAATATTTGAAATCATGTTTTTTTTTCATAAGATAAATAAAAAAACATCTCACCATTCTAATATCTTTTCATTGATGTCACAAATTTCAGATTAGATAACAAAAGATCTAAACACTTTATCATACTGACCTCTTGCCTCATAATTTTTTTATCATCACTATCTTCTTTAAGGAGCTCAATGGCCAATGATAAGCACCCAACAATCGCTATAGCAGGAGCCCCTCTCACCTGTACAATATGTAATGAAACATTTAATATCAATCTCCCAATTGCAAATTTCCCAAAAGTATGATAACAATAATTTCTCTTGTTTATTATATCTTCACTAAGATGTCAATCTAATAGATGGACATACACTGGACCGCTTAGACCATTACCATTTTTTGAGTCTCCAGCGATCTATACTAATATTATGAAGAGGAAAGGTTTGATTTTTTGTTTATTTAAAATGAATAGGCTCCGAAACTACTGTACCAATTTCAAAAATTCTTTTACCTTTAGAATGATACATTATCCCTGAGTAACATAGGCTTTTTTTCATCAAAATCAATGCAGTAGAAGTTAAATTACACAGGCAAAGCTATGTGAAACTGCTAGTTAGATATAACAGTTGAAAACATACATAAATCACGACACCCAAATTTCATAATTTTTCCCTTCTTTATCCATTGTTATAGAGTGTCAACCTTCATGTTAAACTAATCCTTTTGTGGACACTCAAATCTATAATATATTAGATGATCTTGGTGGTCATCTAACATATTATAGATTTAGGTTACTTAATGTGAAATTGGTCTCTGGAATATTCAGAGCCTCATATATTCCTGTGTCTACAAATGGTATAACGTGACTACTGTTAGCAGTATGAGTTTCCATTAAAAAAAATATCTTTTTTGCATATTTTTGCATTGCATTCAAACTTTGCATTAATTTTAAACCTTTAAATAATTAATTATATTAGATAAAACACACTAAAAGAGAAAATTGTAGGTAGGAAGTATACATCAAAGTATTAACTCTTGTTTTAAAATATACTTTAACATTAAGTTAACCACTTATTGACAGCATAGTGTTGTAAATTAGAAGCATTTATTATAAACACATGAGACAAATCAAGTTAGGAATATGTTTTGGAAATACAAATAAAGTATAAGTAGGTATGTATATACAGATGTATCTGTGTATTTGACACCCTCAAGATGCAATAAAATTTAATGAAAAAAAATTATGATTATTGCCTTAGGTTTTATGTGACTATAAATTATAGTCATCATTTATAGTCACAATTTGGCCGTAAACTATTTTGTAATTTATGTAAGTATGTACCTGCATTTTATGTATAACCTTCCAGCCATCTTCTACTCCCTTAACTTTAACATATCTTGTTTGAATTGGCAGTAATAACTGATCTAAAATTTCTAAATTACCCCGTGTATATTTTATAGATTCCAAACTCATTGTATTGACCAAAAACACGTCAGCTAAATTTATTCGAGGTACCACAACAATACTGTATGTTATAAAATAAAGCTATTTTAACGTTAGAGATTTTATTGAGCAATTACTAAGCGCCTAAACTATTTGGAATGTTCATCGAACTTTTGAACTTGATGAACATTGAAGGATAAAACTGATAACCTCACACATTACTAATTACGAATAAATCACGTGTAGAAAACATGAACGTTTACAAAATTACTAGCCACCCTAATACCAGTCAGGCGATAGCACTTATTTCACTAAGACTGTAATGAATATTAAAAATCATTCCGATTTAGTAGATTCAAAAATATTGGTCCTATAATTTTTCTCGCAGTGACAGATCAGGGACAGCTGATTGCTGATCGGACAGCAGACTTCATACATTGACATTTGACGTTTTAATTTCTTTCTATAGTTTTTGTCATTAGCATTTGCCATCACTCAAGGTGCATTACTGCGTCAAGTTACTCGATTCAACAACTCGTCCCACAAAGCTCGGTGAAGTTGTAAAAACCCCGAGGTTAGCAACCAATTAATGAGTAGTTAGTTCGTAGTAGATTCGTCAAATTTGGGTTTGAAATATTCAGAATCAGTCATATGTCATTGAAGAAAGTAACGCCAGGCTCTTGAGTAAAGCGGTGGCATCTTTGCTCTAGCTCATTTAATGACATTTGGCGGCAACGACGAAATACGTCATGATATATTGATTTAATTTGTGCACTTTCATTGAACAAAAAGCCACAAAAATTGATTGACTTCAATCAATTCAACACGAAATTCAATGATAGTGAAAAAGAGTTTTGGCACTATCGTAAATGAAGATGGTCTTAGTTTTTTCGTAATTATTGAACTTCATGCAAACTATGGGTAAATTTGGATAGAAATTAATTCATTTTTGTTCAGTTAAAGTGCACAATTGAAATATGTATAAAGAAATTAATGTATCGCGTATTTCCTCGTTGCAGCCAAATCTCACTAAATGAGCTTGAGTAACAAGGACACCGTTTTACTTAAGACACTGATATGACTTTGACATATGACTTGTGACTTATGCCCTGAAATGACTTCTAACTATTAAAAAGAATTTATTAATACAGAAGACGTGATTGTTATTATTAATTTCAATAAACATGGTAAAAATCAGCATTAAAATTTAGAACTTAAAAAATGTAGTGTATTATAAATACTTTCTAGCAAGAGGTATTAGATCTCTTGCTAGAAAGTATATATAAGTATATTCCTCTTACAAGGTCATTAAATACTCTTTCAAAAATTCACAAGACTGCAACGTACACATGCGGAATAATTCCTAACAAATAAACACATCCTAAATGTATGAAATAAACAAAACAAAAACAAAACGTTTGGATCTACCTTAAGGTGCTGATACACTTGAGCATTCACTTGTAATGAGCATTTGTACGAATGTTACATCACAGAAAAATAACGTGAATATTTTAGCGAGCATTCTGTTTAGCGTTCTAACGAGTATTCTATCGAGCATTGCTTCGAGAGTTTTGCCGAGCCAAGCTTCGATCCTCGTTCCACGCTTCAATGTTCCTTGAGACGTCCTTCCCCGCATCCCTGTTAATCTGTTTCTTCTTTTTAACGAAATGAGAACAAGGAATATAAATACTCTTTAACAAGAGAATGAGAACTACCTATGAATATAAATGCAGCACATGCGACCGTCAAGTCTAACATTATCGTAAATATTTTGTTAACGAGCGTTCACTAGAATGCTCATGAAAATGCTCATAGCAATGTTTGGCTCTATGCTTAGCTTGGCTCGTTGTACAGTTCGACAAACAAAAACGGTGAATGCTCGATGTTCTGTTCCAAGTGAATGCTCAAGTTTATCAGCACCTTTAAACAAACAGTAATTTTCTACAGATACGAAATTAGTTCATAGTTTTTACAAATTCGGAATCCAGTTTCACCTTGACAAATATTCGCAAAATTATTTACCCTGGTGAATTACAGAATTCAAATTCTTTTTAAATACAACGATAAAAGTTTGGCATGAGATGGCACATGCAACAGCTTTAATATCAGCCACGCTAGAAAATTTTTCCTGCTGGTTACAAAAGTTGAACTACGTTAGGATTAAAACATTACATTTGTTTTAGTTTCTAATTACAGTTGTAATAACACTTACTAATAGGCATTTGCCTATTTTTGTTTATGATCAAGTTCTTTTGTACCAATAGTTTGACAATTGTTCAATCTTCATCGTCTTGTGGGCACCAAAGACACACTTTTCAGGTTAGGATTTATAAGCGTTAAGTCTACTGACTACCGTACCCTTTTAACTGGCTACCAGAGGTAGTCACTGAAGTTATGATAGCAGAAATAAATAATGTAGAGATAAATGTACTTTCGAACTATTCTTTAAGCAAATCTAGACCAAAATTTAATGGACTGATCTTCCATCAGCCCTAGTGTCACCCCCTCCTACTGATGAGATCTGGCGGCACAACTTTAATAAGTTGCGAAATAGCTATGTGCTACATGTTGTATAGTATTACCGCTGCCTTATCTAATTCTACTTTCATAGCAATTATATTCGATATTGCCGTGCTACGACTTCATGAGTGTTAGCTTAATGACACACGAAGCTTAGTACCCAACTCTCAAAAAGCTATAGTAACGTATGTGATGTCTATAAGGAGGGTATTTCTCGTACTATCTGAATCTTATGCGTGTTCGCTGTCAGTCGACATAAAAACTACGAGGCTCTTGTTAAAGAGTATTTGTATTCCTTGCTATGAGCTGAAAGGTGAAATACCGTAACTGACCTGTTTTCCATACTGACAGTTGGCCAAACAACAAATAGCAATCTCCTGGCATCATGGCAACCACCATCTCGGTTTCAGCTTGAGTGTCCTGGATATCGTGTCCTTCGAGTGTCCGCTAATCACGCGCGATATTTTTGCAAAAATCAATAAACCTTCTAAACTACTTTACTTACATCGACCCAAAAAATCGTCTAAAAAAGCTAAAAAAAAATTGTGTGTGTAGCTACGACGCACTATTGGAGTTTACTCCTTACGAAATGTATCTTGCAGCACACATGTCTCCTACAGCAGATATAGTTATGTTAATTCTTCTTAAATTAGTATCATCGCAGACATTAGAAGTGTGATACAAATAATCAGTATTTTGGTAGATAGTGACTCCTCCTGCACGGAGACACGAAGTATCGCGAAGGAGGAGATCCCGAGAATGAGATACGCTGTGTAATGTATTCCATCTCATTCTTTTACACGTTCAGTCCTACAGATATATACGTTTGTCTCTTTCTACGTAACGCTTTTCTATACTACTTTTCGTGCTACACTTGATTTTACTCCTCATAAAATTTCCGTACCGGGCTTTATAACTCAAATCGTTTCTTAAGGAGTAAACTCCAAAAATGCAATATTATATTTTCAGGTGTGACGATAGATTTTGACCACTTCGTTGACCGAGGGGCAACGCTTACACGCTTAACTACACCAACCAGCCGTGAGGATCGGATTCGATTCCCGAAAGAGGCAAGCATTTATGTGATAAAAATTTGGTGTCTGCATTGACGTGTCTGGGTGTTTATTAAATTTATTCTGGTATCTATATAGGTATTTATGTTTTAGAATTGTTGACTAACAGCTATAACACAAGACAAGCGTATTATATTTTGTTTACTTTAGGGTTAGATTTAATTTGTGTAACTTGTCCAGGTATATTTAAGTATTTATTTATTTTTTAGATGTAAAGAAATATTCGTTGTAGCAATAGATGGCTATGACGAGATCTCGTCTTTCATTTCGTTCTAAATTTGAATGTTTATTTAAATTCACTTTATACTGAACTAGGAAATAGCTTATATCAATAACAAAAATATAGCAAAAAGTGTCCTAATATTTTAATATCTCAATTTCGAATACATTTTATACAAAACTTTAAAGCTGGTCTATCCGTACTGACTTAGGTATCTGAAATTATTATTCGTTTTTTAAAATTATTTCTTTTTAGTTACATTTGTAAGTGAGAGAGACTTGCAGTACAGATATAACGAAAAACACTATAATTACTATATAATATTTAAAAAAATCATGAATCCAGGCTCATGACTTTCATACTGTTTAATTATTATGACAGCAAAGCTACAATTTTTGCAACATCATATTTTTCAATTCCTTTTTTTTTACTATGGTAACTTTAGTAAGTATTCAATATGTCAGTCAAGCGATCAAGATTCGAGATACAGTGTACTTGTGTGGTGTTTTAGTTTTAAATGTAGGATAGATCGAAAATTACATTACAAAATGGGACAATAACGTAAAATCGGAATTGTTTTAGTTTTTATTAATTAGATTACAATTATAAGTTTCGTTCTGTTGTTCTTCCATTGAAATTTTAGGATAAAAATATTGTTGATTATTGTTTCATTTCTATCAAACCTGTGAATAAATGAACGCTCCAATTAGGTCGTGTTGGTAGAATAGTGTTCTTAGTTACATGTTGTGTTTAAAGATTAATATTTGTTGAAATGTAAATAAAAAATATTGTTTGTACGCGCATGCGTTTGTGTTAGAATCAGACAAAGGTTTTTGTGGATTGAAAATCAGCTGTGTGTGCAATGACTTAGTGATATCAAAAGTGTGTTTTGACAATGTTTAGTGAAATTGGATATATAGCTTTTCTACTTCTCGCCCTTCCTTACATTGAAAGTGGTAAGTATTGGATTTGTCCATGTTATTAATATTTATCAATCGTATAATTAAACTATGTTTCGGTTTTGATAGCACTTCATTCCTGTTATCCTGTTATCGGAATTTAATCATATTTTAAATCAAATATAATTTAGTACATTATGTTTGAAATCCGCAGTAATGTAAATGTATTTCACTTGTGTGTCAATTAACTCTCGTGTATACAGTCTTAACTATGCATAGTTGTTTTCAATACATGGTTTAATTTTTTTTCTCTCGAGATTTGCCTTTGGCTTTGCTCGAGTATATTAGTTATTTTGATTAGGAATAACTTTATAAATGTAAAAAAATAATAACTGGTATTTCTATAGTGTTCCTCTATTTCATGTTAGTAAATAATATGCCTTTTTTTGGGTTGGGTTTATGCTTGAGGTAGAAATGCATAACAAACATATAACCACATGTATTTATTAGTATTTGTAATATTAATTGCATTTTATAAAACAATTAAGTACTATTTTGAAGTTTATATTTGTTTAGAAAATATTTATCTGTACAAAGCTTTATTGTTAAAATTGTAATCAAACTTTGCTCCTCTTGTTGAGCATTTGTTGTTTAGTTAAACATTAAATTTACCATGTATTTTGTTTTTTCATGTAAGTATGCTTTAATCTGTGTGTACACAATAAACTTGCATTAAATACCTAATCAAATGTCATGTGAATTGCTCTTGAACAAACTAATTGTAGCTATGTATAAATCATTAAAATTCAGTGTTATTACCTTTTTTTTGATATTTAAAAATCTATAAATTTTTGGTACTTTCATTGTACAAACTTATAGTTATGTATATGAAACCCGTTACTTACTCCACACTGCTTTAATAGGTTACATCAAATTGAAAATCTGAAGATTGCTAATCACTACATAGTATACAACAAAGTCCCTTCCTCAGTCCCAATGTCCCTTTGTATGCTTAAATCTTTAAAACTACGCAAAGGATTTTGACACGTTTTTTTTGTGGATAAAGTGATTGAAGAGGAAGGTCTATACATATGGATCCCATTTTTATAAAGATTGTATTACATTTATTCTTATGCAAAACTAGTGGCCCGTCCCTGTTTCGCACGGGTATGAATATATCGCATAATATATTTAATACAATCTTTAAAAAATGGGGTCAGTGACTAGTATCTGGTATTATTAATGTAACAAAAAAATTGAACTTAGTGCTCAGAAATTAATGTAGGATATAATAAAAATTATATTATTATTGATGACATTATATTATTATTATTGAGCCAAATGACAACATTAAAAAAATCCTTGGACAACTTACATAAACTGAATTAAGATTGGGGTTAGCCCAAAATAAGCAAATTATACTTAAATGCTTGTGTTATGAGTGTTAGTCAACGATTCTAATATGTAGAAATACCATCATAAATTTAATAAACACCCAGGCCCAGAAATGCAGACATCTAAATGTTCATCACACAACTGCATACCCTTATCTAAAATCAAACCCGAGCCTCGCAATAAGTAGGCAATTAGGCCTGTATTCTAGCCACTCAACCAATGAGGCGGTCAATGCAAACATCCAAGCATAAAAATTAATAGGAAGACCATTAATACTTGCATTCTCTTGTGCTTGACATACCTATTATGGTTGCAAAATATGTGTACTTATTAAACAATTATAGAATTTAAAAAATTGCCAGAGTGGAAAGAAGCATTTTAGTACTCGGACTGTCATAAAGTCAAAAAAAGGAGGAGAAATCCAAAAAAGTTAGTTGTCAATGTGATTGTTATTTTTTTTGCAACCACTTATTATTTAAACTCCTCTATAGCATTATTAATAAACATGCACCAAAGTACACCAGTACTTAGTTGACATTATAGTGTTGGTCCAGGTCTGCTGAGTAGAATAGACCATCTCCCTTCCTGCCAGGCAGCTTTTAAGAAGTAGTTAAAATATAGGTTACGCTAATGAGACCACTGATGGTGAAGCCCTAACATCCCAGCCACAGTACAGAGACTGACCTATAACATGTATATGGCATTGATAGACTTCAGGCATCTCTTACCTTTAGGAGAGCCATGTGCTTGTTTGCTGACTTATCAGGTAAAAAAAGATGGTTCTTTTGGTAGTCTTTTTAGTATTTAAAACTTAATACATAAGTGTCTTTTTCATCTCTATAATTAACTTACATCAATAACAATTATCTTCCCGTCCCTTTCTTTGGTTATTGCTTCATCCGTGAATGGATGGACAGTTATGCTAAATCTTTTTTGATGTGTTAGTTATGGACAGGAGATGATACATATAAAAAAAATTCAAAGTCTTCTTCTTTGTTCAACCGCCTTGTTAGTCAAGTGGCCAGTGTACACGCCTAACTACGCCGACCAACCACAAGGCACGGGTTCGATTCCCTATGGGGGCAAGCATTTGTGTGATGAACATTTCCATTTCCGGGTCTGGGTGTTTGTTAAACTTATTCTGGTATCTATTTTAGTATTTCTATGTATTAGATTCGTTGACTAACACCTATAAAAGGAGCCTATAATTTACTTACTTTGGGGTTAGATTCAATTTGTGTAACTTGTCCAGGGATATTTATTCATTTATTTATTTGTATTAAGGTGAATGAAATAAAATAAAATGAATCTATTTTTCCTTTGGCATCACAAATGGAATTACTGCCAGGAAAAGGTTCTTAAAAAAGAAACATTTTTTGTAAGAACATTAAGAAAATTAAAAAAGTTGGTTAAGGCAGGACATTGGTGGGTCAGATAGCTAACATATCGCTGTATAAGAACCAGATGAGCGTATCTTCAAAAAAATAATTAAAGTGTCTTTGTAAGCATTGTAGACAAAAAAAAATTTTATTGTTTAATGCTCCAATAGTAGGACAACATATCAATACTTTTTTTTATCGCCAACTGTATATTATCTCTGTTAATAAAGCTAGTAAAGTTTGAAGTGACGAATTCTCAGTACTTTTGCTCTCCTGTAAAATTTACAAAATGTAGATAAGTTCATCTGGTTCTTATACCGCGAAATAAAATAAAAAACTAGGGACTTTCTTTTGTTTTTATATCACGCAATCATTATTTACAATAGCTAGAATAAAGCAAAATTACAGCAGTGTTCAAAATTTGTTAATCTTTGTGCAGAAGTTTTAGTATATATATACCAATTATCATCGGGGTTCCAAGTTCGGTGTTAATGCATTAGAAAGTAAATACAAAGTACCACATAGTTTACATGATAGAAGCCTAGTAGCTTCTATCATGTAAACTATGTGGTACACTAAATTTTAAAGTTATATTTTTGAAACCCATATGTCTATACAAATAAATAAATTAAATAGTAAAATTAGTGTGTCTGTTTGTAATATTAAGTTAGCCACTTTTTACTACATTCATATGAATGTATAAACATTACATAAATATAAATAAATAATAAAAATGTAAATATCCGTGGACAAGTCACACAAAAAGAATATAACCCCAAGGTAAGCAAATTATATGTTTGTGGCATACCACCCATACACTCATAGGTGTTAGTCAACGATATTAATACATAGAAATACTTGAACAGATACCACAATAAATTTAATAAACAATCAGACCCGGAAATACAGACATTTAAATGTTCATCACACAAATGCCCGCCCCAGTTGGGAATCGAACCCGAGCCTCGCGGTTAGTTGATGTAGATAGGCGTGTACGCTAGCCACTCGACAAACAAGGCGGTCAAAAAA
Source organism: Calephelis nemesis (assembly GCA_002245505.1). Lineage (NCBI taxonomy): Eukaryota > Metazoa > Arthropoda > Insecta > Lepidoptera > Riodinidae > Calephelis > Calephelis nemesis. Next base: position 69,470 of record NJDD01003437.1, read on the forward strand.
CATATACCATAATAATATTTTTATAAATTTTGTTTGTCTGTCTGTCTGTTTTGGCTAAATTCTAAGCAACTGGACTGATGTTGACGAAACTTTCTCATGCTATTAGCTCATCTAATAAGAAGTAACTTAGGGGACTTTTATTTTATTTATTTCCCGGGGGATGTATTTGCAGGGATACTAGTTAAATATAAGGTTTGTCCTATTTTTTAACTTTGTACTTTGGAGTTTAACTAGGTGAATAGCATTAGGTAAAGCATCACTTTACCTGCATTGATTGGTGTATTCATCCACAAAATGTTGAATATTACAAATTTCATGTATGTATCAATATCTCCAGTGCTCGTCATTATGTGATTCGTCATTTACGTCATTATGGGATATTAGGTATATGATTTCTAATGTTTATAGGCTCGTCAGCCGCATTTCCTAGTCCTCCCGTTATGACACCTACGGTTGGCGTATTCCAGTTGTGATTATAGGTTACCTGATAAAGGATTAGCAACCACTAATAGTAACTTTAGCGTTTTTTTTATACATCGTTTCTTTTCACAGAAGTGACGGGTCACAGCTAGTCAACAAGGCGAGATTCAAATATAATAATTAAGACAAGGATATTCGAGCTATGTTGCAGTATTCGTGCGCTACGTCATTCACCACGATTTTTTTGTAAAATATTACAAAATGTGGTAGTGAAAGATAAAACAAAAAGTTAAAAAATAGACATTGTCTTTTCTGTAAATCGTTATTACCCATTTTACTATCCTATTAATATTATAAATGCGAAAGTTTGTATGTATGGATGTATGGATGTTTGTTACTCTTTCACGCAAAAACTACAAAGCCGATTACGATGAAATTTGGTATGTAGGTAGCTGAAGACCCAGAATAACATATAGGCTACTTTTTATCCCGGAGTTCCCGCGGGATTGGGACTTACGCGGGTGAAACCGCGGGGAGCAGCTAGTATTTTTAATAAGTTTGACTTGATAAATTTCAAATAAAACCTGAAAAATGTTGAAAACTTAATGTTTTTGTGAGAGTTTTATGATCGTGTGAAGTTACAAGTATCGTGTTTTGAGTGTTTAACTGTACTAGAACGTTTATCGAACTCCTTATTTAAAGTTTGTTTTTCAGAAAAAAAAATAGCATAATAGTTTGTTGGTTTAAAATTGAATTAAAAATAAGTAATTACGAATATCCTGGCCTTAACAAAACGGTATATATTTAGAATCAATGTCTACTTTCACCCTTACACTGTAGCTACTTGCCGGCGTTCAATGGAGTGTTCGACTTAGCAAACAAACCGGTTTGGTTTTATTATCTGAATCATATCCCGCCATGACTCCTCTAATTGTCTGAGTCGCGCACTTAACGGATTCTGAGAATTTGACTCCTTTGTTTACGACGGTGTACCTACATGACTTAATTTTAATAATACCGTCACACCGTGTTGTAGGTAAGCTATCTATACAAATAACTAAAATTAGAGGAACTGTTTTTAATATTACAATAACCGCTTTTTACTTCATGCATAAGAATATTGGTTTATTCGGTTGTACCGACTGTACACATTTTTACCAAAATATTTTTTTTTGCAATTTTTGTCTGTCTTTGTAACGGCTAATCTCTGAAACGACTGGAAGGATGTTGACGGGATTTTCATCAGCAGGTAGCTTATTTTAGAAAAAACCTCGATTAACTAAATCACTTTTTTATTAAATTAAGTGCGGACGAACATCTAGTTAGGTACCTACAAGTAAAGTGAATTCACCAATAATTCGACGCCATGATTACATTTCTGAGACGAAATTCGAGATGCACGTCCGGGAGTTCCACTTCTATTTCGTTGATATCGTTTGTATCGGTAACATCTAAACTAGTTGTTTCTTTATAGTTACCATACGACTTCTGACATTAGCAATATTCGAATACCTATTATGATCAATACAACTTTAATGCCTTCAAGGAAAGACCATAGGGAAAGACTGATTACAGAGCTTCTAAGTTCTAGCCGCCATCTTGTTTGTACGTGATACGATAGCCAATAAACACACGAATATTCTGACTGTATAGTACCTATATAGGTATGTGTGCTCTGAGTGTAAGGCTAAGGTGGAAGTATACTAGCCATTCTATCATAAACGGAATAATATGCTGCTGTCGTAATGGCGGCAAGAATGAGGTTGAATGTGCTATTTTTTGCCGAATCTAAACTAATGTTCTAAGAAAAAAAAAATATGTTATAATGAAAAAAATGTACTAATTGGATTTTTTATAAATAACATATTAATCGAGAGTCGTTCTTCGGGTCCACAACAATTCTGAGATGTAAGTATAGGTTTTTTCACGTCGCTGAAGCTAGCCAACAAAAAAGATAATCAGTGTAACCCTTTCGCTGCTACTGGAATTAATTAATTATAGTTGAACATAATTTTTACTTTAATGCTTTAAAAGCTTCAAAAACCTAATAAAATAAACATTATAGTTATATTGACTGGCTTTTTATTAATAGGGCTTGTTATCTTTAACATACTTCTTTAGTTTTAATCGCCACATATGATCGCACAACTATTTAATTTTCTGAATGCCTAGAGTACAATAATTTTCTGCCTTGAGCTAGAAACGCCGAATTCGGTGAGTTTACAGCTAATGACACCATTAATAATAACCAGTATCGAAAATCTCGGCGACGCAACATTTTAAGTTTTTTTTTTATTTTTTTAAATTTCTCGGAAGTGAATCACTTACACCCCTGTAGTGGGCGTATGCCTCTGGTGCGAGAGTTGGATGTTGGTGTGATGAATGAGTACAGAGTACTAAACAATAATCCAGTGCGAAAGCAAAAAATATTGTACTCTAGGCATTTAAAAAATTAAATAGTTAGTACATCATATTTGGCGAACAAAACTAAAGAAGAATGTCAAAGAAAACAAGCCCCATCAATAAAAAGTCTTGTCTATATAACTATAATGTTTATTTTATTATTTGAAGCTTTTAAACAGTTGAAGTAAAATGATGTTCAACTATAATTAATTAATTGCAGTAGCAGCGAAAGGGTTACACTGATTATCTTTTTTGTTGGCTAGCTTCAGCGACGTGGTTTTTTCACAAGTGCTCGAGTTCATTATAATTTTAGTGATTTCCTGCACACTGTTGAACACATAGGCCTTCTCAAATCAACCTTCGAAAGACCTCAAAGTACCTAACTGCAAGTTGATAGTAACTTTTTTAGGGCAAAATAAATAAATAATATCCCTGGACAAGTTATTACACAAAATAAATCTGACCCCAAAGTAAGCAAGGTGTATGATTGTGTAAGTAAAGTAATTATAATTAAGTAGGAAAGTAAAACGTAAAAACCACTTGTCGGATCATAACAAAATTTCAGTGGAACTACCTCGTAATACCACCTTTTCCAAAAAAGACCCATAAAAATTTATTCGGTTTTGGCCTAGTAATCGCATTAAACACAAAAATAACAAAAAAAATCCTCATTTTTGTAGTCGGTTTAAAATAAATTGATTTGTAAATTAACAGTTTTTTTCTAAAAAGCACAAAAAATTGAGTTGCAGAGTTGAAAGTTTTCTTTAAAAAAGCAGTTTTATTATGCACATTTTTTGTTAAATCGTCACTGGAATTGCAATATCTACCTAAAAAGCATCGACTATGGTAATCGCAAGGCTAAATGCCATACAAGGCGTTTAAAACCTTACAATCTGCTGTAAACTGCGCAAAGTTACTTACATTTTAAACGTGGAACATTGGTTTTCTACTCCAGTGACTTTAAGCGTGCATGTGTACACAGTATTAAAGTTGGGAAACAAGCAACGACCCGCATACTGTGCCATTTCATCCAGTTTCCCCGTATTGTCAACGGTAGAACATTATTTTAATGGACTTTCGGTGCTTGTTTTGCTGTGTTGAATAGACCACCTACCTTCCTTGCCAGGCAGCTCGTAAAAGGCGAGCATAGGCTCACCATCACTAACACCGTGAATCTGATTAGGTGGAGTTTTGCAGCGACTCGCCCAGATTGGTATCACCGCCTTACCTATTCCTGCCGCCATTACGTCATTATGTGTTGCTGTTCGGAGGGCAAGGTAGCCGGTAAACTTACTTTTGCTCTAGAGGTAACATCCCGGTCTCAGGTTGGCAATGCACCATTATCACCTTAGATGGCTCTAGGCGACGGGAATTTCTCATCATCAGGAAATCTGTCTACTAGTTTGCCTTCCATTATCATAAAAAAATGTATTTAATTCGGCGAACACTTATTTTAATATCTAGCGGTCGTCTATGACCTCGGCCGTTCAAAGTAGAGGTTTCTGCATTTTCACCGCGATTGGCCTTGATTGACTCGACTAGTGGCTACCTATTGGACTTCGTTCAGAGTTAGTCTTTCATCTGTGGCAACCTCAACTGACAGTTCATAAAAAAGTGTCTTACAATTTTTAAAAGTTTTTAAATTATGTATTATTAGCGTTACTTATTATCCTGTAGTGACAGTGATAAAATTGCGTATAATACAGTGTTGTACTGAGTTTAGGTACACACTTATACCCTGTTGAACTAAAAAGAAGGGAAATTTTGCAACGTTTATGGTCTAAGATCCGAATCTAGGGACGATATCATTGGCAATGATCTCTAAACTAATACCTATCTTTCAAGTTTCTAATGAAATGTCTTTTTTTAATGATATAATTGAAGTCAGTTGTTTGTAGTTTTCACGCGCTTAAAATTTTCGTAAATATTTATTACAATTACATTTTTAAAACGTCACGGTAAAGCCCCAGGATACTATCAGTATCAACGGACCGTAGCAGCAGGTGTTTAAGGGCGTATGGTGAAAAGTCCGGTGAAGTTGTTAAAACCGCCAGGTTAGCAACCTTAAAGCAATTTAAAAAAAGGCGTATGGCGATTGGCGCTAATCTACGGTACCAGTGTATCAGTTTCCTATCCCATGTTATAAAAAAGTCCTCATATGATTCCGTTAGTTTAACGGTTTTATTCATGTTGAAAGACGGATGTTGAGTACAAACAGAAGTCGTGGACTAAAGGATAGCGCCCACTGTTGACGGTGCGGAGCGTGTCGGGCCGGGGCGCATCGCATTGCTAAGCACACTGATGCGGGCCGGGGCGCATCGCATCAGCAGATTTTTGTTACTCAGTACCTGAGTAGAGTTACAAATAGAGAGGCTCCATTAGACGTTAAATACGTCAAGTATAGAAAGTGGCGCTTCTAGTAGTTGTCATACGAAACTTTAGCGTTAAATTACTTTAATTTTTAATAGTGATATGATCTTGTGGCCCGCCACAGTGGGCGTTGCTCCATACAAAATGTATGCAAGCTGCGATCTAGGCGGATTATTGCGCTGCTATGCGCCCCGTCCCGGCCCGTCTAAATGAGCGCTATCCTTAAATGCTAAATTGCCAATGCTAAAACCAAATCCAACGAGATTCATTTGAAAGAGTTATAAATAAGTTCATTTATCGGCCGTCTACCCCAATTCCGGCAAGCTCGCGAGTGTCGCATTTAAGTAATCACGAATATTTGAACCGGTTTTGTCAGTATGCCTAATAAGTTTCGCGTATTCGAATAATACAAATCAAATTTTTATAAGGTTTTTGACTTTAAAATTAATGTTTTTATTTTTTTTCTACGTTTGAGCCTTCATAGTGCCAGTTATGGGACAGATTATAGTGGATTATAGGGGACGGTTATAGTGGTCGCCCGTTGGTCGAAATTCGACCATAATAATTTTTAATGTCATGTTAATATAAAGCCATCTTCATTTCTCAAGACCAACTACTTTGTTTCCAAACTTTTTAGTGCGCCGTCAATGATCTTTTATCGTTATCATCAATATATTTGTTTGTGTGTGTTAAATGCATGGAAGTGTGGGTAATGTTTTAGTTATTGATTTAATGTACTTGATAAGCATTATTATTGAAAAATATTAGCGTTCTACACATAAACTATAAGTGTGCCAAATTTTATGTTCCTGCGTCCGCGCAATTTTCGTCAAAAGGGGTTCAAAGTTTTGGCATCACGTATTAAAATATAGATTAGGCTTAGCAGGTAATTAGATGTTTACCAGAGACTTTGTCAGCGTAGAACAGTTTTTTATACAAACTTTCCTTTATAGTCCTTGAGGGAATAATTTTGTGATAAAAGTAGTGTTTGTTTGAACTCTGGTCTTAAGCCATATAGGTATCTGGTATATATGCATATCAAAATTTCATCAAAATCTAACTAATGGTTTAACCGTGTAAAGAATAACAGACAAACATTCATAAAAAGCATTCATAGGGATTTTATTTAGATTATTGTTGGTTGGGATGATTGCTGCCAGGCCCGACTGCTCTATACAGCATTACTGGATAGAGACTGCAGTAGGGTTAATTAAGTAGAGCATTTATTTAATATCAAATGTACACTAACAATACTAACATAGTCTATAAGGCAATAATTGTTACTAACACATAACAAAATTATGGATCTATGGTCTGAAATAAAATTATTACTATTATTTTTATTGTTCAAAACCCAGATGTGTTTATAACGTTACGTACATTTTTGATGTTTTGGAATGGTTAGGGAATAATTTTGCAATAACTATCAGTATGAAAGTACTACCATGTATGTGGCAGAATACATTATTCATTTAATGCGAAAACATGACAACACGAATATTAGCGCAAGCGCCCTGCTCCGTCTTATTCGTGCAAGCGCCGTGCGCCGTTTTACGAATTTTCATCTTACGAAATTTTAGGTCACATGTCCTGACGCGAGTTTAGAAGTTTTTACCCATTACAAAAAAAGTGCGCAACGCCGCTAAAGATGTTTTCACATCAAAAATACCTACTCTATGCGGCTAATGTTTTCTACACTGGCAAACTAAAATCATGAGTAAGTTATTTTTGTTGA
>NJDD01003441.1:26848-37555 GCA_002245505.1 Calephelis nemesis
CCGCCTCAAGGGGCCACCGCTCGAGAATGTACCTGCTAAACGGAATCTGAATTTGCTATTTGAAATAATTCCTGGTAATAATTACTATTAAATGGGTTCATCATTGCAGATCTAGAAACGCGGCCACGTGTCAAGCCAAGTTCAAGCAAAAGAAGCCAGCACCGAGTGTATTATTACACGAACCACTTGGTTTCATTTTAACCTTTCTATTATTCAAAATCTCTTTAACGTAAACCCATAAAACTACGTGGGTTTAATTATATCCATAAGGACGTCTAGAAGCAAAAATCTCATGAAGCTTCCTCAAACGGTTAAAAGATATGAAGGTTAAACAGTCGCAAAATAGTCGTAAAGCACTGAGTGACGGACTTAAAAAGCTAAACCTAACCTACTTCCAGATAACTTAGAAGGATAAAATTTGGAATTAACTCGGTGTCGTGTAAGGAGAGGTGTTGGAATCTTTATTATATTCACAACATAAAATGTTGAATAAACATGCAAATTATAATATTTGTATGACCACACTGTGCAGGACGCACTATAAAAGCAGTGTCAATGTCAAAAGCGTCTCTCTCTCTGATCTTTGATCGCATCAACAACACCGTCCCATAATTATAGTGATTACAGCAAGCTGTGAAGTGTTAATATTATTTGTATGTCGCTATCAATGTGCTATCTTGTGAACCAATACAAGTATTTATCCAGCGCAAGTCTTATTAATTTCACCAATCCTCCAGCACGTAAGAAGCACCTATCCACAGATTTAAATACAGTCCACGCTTACCATCTCTCAACGAGCATCCATACCGCGCAAGAGGAAAAAATCTAAAAATAAAATTAAATGAAAATGTGAGTTTGTAAAGTAGGTCAGATTTGACTTAGCCAGTTTTTACCAGAATTTAAAAATAAATGTGTTATGTTTGTTTATTGAATAACTTTATAAAATTACTGATGTAATGAATACTGGCCAATTCCAATCTAGCTTAGGAACTTGTCGAACTCACATTTTTAAATAACTGCAATTGTTATAGGTATCCAGTAAAGCAAAAAAATAGAGTTACATTCTTGTTTACAGTGTTATTTTGTTCCAATAAATACATATTTGGATTTTACATAGAACTTGACACTCATTTATATATACATAATTTTTGCGATTAAGCCCACTGCTAAACATTTTATCGTTTTGTATTGAACTTGGCTTTCTTTTTTTACATTTATATTTTTGCTTGGATGCAATTTACATTTTATAATGGGTATAATTGTCGATTCTCTTTAGATATTTTAATTTTAGCACTTAGGAATAAATTTTCACAATTTTTAAACAAACAAAAGATACGAAAAGATTTCAATCCTGAGGTGAGTATTTTAATGTCTAAAAATTGTGAAACATTGCTATTTGTATAATTGCTTGAAGTTAAGCAATCAAAAATAATATTCCAGCGTTGTATACCTCTTTTAATTGTAATCGTACCAGCCCTTGATGGAACCCTAAAATATGGAAGGATTCAAATAAATAAACATAAGGTAGTAATGGCGTCGGGATTGAAGGTTCAATGCTGGGACGTCACGCGATATTTGGCGCCATATTATACGTTACTGGTAAAACATATTGGAACGCTCCGTCCGTCCGTTCCCTCACAAAACTGCCTGTACAGTTGACATAATATTTTGATTTAATAATAGGAACAAAACACAAATCGACCTTTTAATCTAGCGAGTGTAGATAATACAGCAACCAAACTATAAACTCATAAAAAAACGACGGGAGTGCCGGCAGAAGTGAAAACTTAAATATTAACATTGTGCAATTTTGTTATTTTGGAATGGTTAGGGAATAATTTTGCACAAATTGCTTTAACTATCAGTATGAAAGTAGGGACTATCATTTATGTGGTAGAATACAAAATTCATTTATTGCGCTATCGTACACAAACATGACAACACGAACATTCGTGCAAGTGCCCTGTGCCGTCTTATTCGCGAAAGCGCCCTGCGCTGTCTTACGAATTTTCGATCAGGTCGCGTGTCCTTAGACGAGTTTAGAAGTTTTTACCCATTCCAAAAAAACCCATTCCAATAACCAGTAGCTAAGAAACACCTCAATCACATCAGCTTTCGAATAGAAAAATCCGCTTTGATTTCAGTCCATTCGTTCGCATACATCAAGTGAAATTGAAAAATGCGACAAATGAAATGGCGAGGTTCGTACACGTAGTTTGATAGTTTTCATGTCAATGTTTGAAGGGTAAGGTAGCCGGTAAACTTACTTTTGCTCGAGACCTAACATCCCGGCCTCAGGTTGGCAACGCATCATTACCACCTTTGGTGTAGGTAGGCGGCGTGAATTTCTTAACATCAGGAAATCCGTCTGATTGTTTGCCTTTCATTATCATTATATATAAAAAACTATGTTCCGCTTTCATTATATGTTGAGGTTAAACACCATATCATTTGATATTTGGAAATTTCCAATTGTTAGCTTTTCAATATTTAAACTTTGAAATAGCCTTATACGTTTTTTCCAAAGAGTCTACTTACTTAGTACTTAAAAACCTAAACCGCAGAGGGTAAAAATGTTCCGTTCAGAAAAAGCATGAAAGTAGAATAAATGCGGTCGTAATGAGAGCAGTACGGAAAATCTGTTTTATAACGCTCGTTGAACGCATTAGTAAGAGTGAGATCCGAGAAAGAGTGGGGTTGAAAGAATGTGTTGGTGTTAAAATACTAAATGGCATGCTTCGCTGGTTCAGTCATATGGAAATAATGTCAGATGAAAGATTGACAAAGCAGATACACAATGCGAATGTCAATGGATGTAGGTACCCGGGGAGACCAAGGCTGACATTCCACGATCAGATCACTTGGATATTATCAGAGGGTGGGGTCAAGAGTCTCCGAAACCGGCGTGTTTGTATGAAAAGGGCAGTGAATATGAAGGAAGCCAAACAGGTTTGTCAGGATCATGAGATCTGGCACTCAATACTCTCTGCCTACCCCGTAAGGGACTTGGCGTAAAGATATGTAGGTAGATATGTATAGATATATTAAAAACCCAGCATCGCACTGGCAGCTGTATCTTGTGTATGAACTGCGGTGACTGCTTTCCATCAGAAAGCCCACTCGCTCTTATGCCTCTTTATTTCAACAAAAAATATTTTTGAATGACCTTATATTTTATAAACAAAAACAGCATTAGATGACCTCGCTGACTGTACTATATTTGTCTTGTTCTAATTCAATTACATTGAAAGAGAACGACTATAAATCTATTTGGACGTATTTTGACTACAACCGTTTCGGTTGAATTGTTTCGGATGTGAATAATTTTGTTGGATTATTCATTGTGGTAAGTGGATACCTTTTATTCAGACATTAAACAAAACAAGGTTATACTTTTCCCAGGATTTTATGTCAGTGAGTATCTTTACGCCCGTGTCCGTAGGAGGCGGTACAACCAGGTCACCCACGATTAGCCGAAGACATTACTTACGCCTCTGTGGTCTAGCGGTCCGGCGTCGGACTTGACTTCTTGAAGTCCCGTGTTCGATCACCGAGTCGGGCAACACAAAAAAAAATAGAAAATACATATTTTAAATTTTCTAATAAAAGTAACATTTTGCTTTGCCTCCCATCACATTGTGGGACTTAGTGTCTGGCTAGTCGTGGGTGCCCCTGTTGTGCCTCTGCCTGCCTCTTCGGGGATATACCTAGGCTTCAAGATACTTTAAATTTCTTCTATTACTTACGGCCTCACCGAGAAACGTCAGTTACTTTTTAATCACTCATTATGTCGACATTTTCTGTACAAAAGTTTGACTTAGTAATAAATAAGATATTAATTGATATCTCTGAATGCGGCAGTTACCCCGATAGCACTAATTAGCACTAATTCGATCTCAGGCAACGTCGTTTTAATTACAAAATTTAAAAAATACGTTTTCAGTTGACCCTCATGAAAATTAAACCCGATCTCACTATAGTCTGGAAAATGTGAATAAAATTGTATAGGTATCTCGGTTTCTAGCAGGGATAGAAGATACACCGCAGATGTAGAAAAGAGATTGGGTGCAAGGAATAGTATGAATTAAAGAGTACCAAATGTCACAATCATTGTATTTACAGCCACTATCAATAACCTACCTACAGTTAGAGATTGTGATATTTTAGATCAGCCAGGCAAACGCTGTTATTTTACAATAATTAACATAAATATCTTAGCAACAATACTCCAGTGGGTTTACCTCTATCTGTAGATAGGTTATTAAGATAATGATAGATTTAATGTTATTGACTTATATTAAAAATTCAATATTCTAAAAAAAACTAATTTAAAAACATACCTTAATCTAGCCAGACACTTTCCTGGAATATCTCAGTGATGTGCAGACGTCAGACACAGCTCTTTCAACATTTTATAATATTATGTAGAGACGGTTAGACTTTCAAAAGCGAGTGTTGGTTAAATTTAAATCTTACTCCTGAAGCGTGTAAATATTTAAATAAATTCAAACCTGGAGCCCGAGCCCCGTTTGCGCATAAAGTTTCTCAAATAACGTTTAATTAGATTATTTCTCTTTGTACTAATAAATGTAAAACTTTTTTGAGGTAAAATCTTTGTAACTACTATCTGAAATTTAATGAAATGAAAATTCGACTCTGAAATTGACTAACACATGTTGTATGCATACGAGAATCAGAGACAAAAGTCAGTACCGACTACCCTACCCTCCAACCTGGAACACGACACTGTAATTATGGCTTCAGGAGTAGATGAAGCGGTGGATGCCTAACCAGGCAAGTTGCTGCTCAACACTCTACCACCAGTGGTCTTATTTGTTTTGACCAACATTTTAACTAGATGCCTGCCAAAGAGGCAGATGGTTTATTCCACTCAACGGACCAGGACCAACACTACTTAACTTGGAATTTTGTGGAACTATAACGATTTTCGCAACGCATGCGGCGGAAGCCCTAAAAAGGAATATTTAGGTTTTGCCACCAGATATTGAAGATTCACACACAACACAACACCTTTGTGGAATCAGTTACCGAAGGCGGGATTCCTAAACAATTTTTACTTAGGGACCGTACCATTAGAAAAGAGCGTACTCATTCCTTAAAGGTCGGCAACGCATCTGTGATACTCCTGGTGTTGCGGATATCCGTGGGCGGAGGTGATCACTCATCAGGTTACCCACTTGCTCGTTGGACTCCTCTTATATAAAAAAAATACCCCAGACGAGGTAAACAGAGGTACAACCAGGGCATCCACTACTGGCGGAAGACACTAAGTCCCACAATGTGATAGGTGGCAAGCCTAACGCCAACCGCGCACTTGTCTAACCGGGCAACGGTATGTTTATTAGAAAATTGGAAATACAAATTTTCTATTTTTTTAGTTGCCCGACCCAGGGATCAAACCCGGGACCTCAAGAAGTCAAATCCCGATGCCGGGCCGCTAGACCACAGATGCGATTTAAGTCCTGTGTTGGTCCGGGCTCCTTTGGAGAATAGACCATCTGCCTTCCTGACAGGCAGCTCGTAAAAGGCGAGCATAGGCTTACCGTCAATAACACCGTGACATCTGGATAGGTGGTAGAGTTACGCAGCGACTCACCCGGATTGGTACCACAGCCTTACGTATACCTGCCGCCATAACGTCAATGCTTGCGTCATGACGTGTTCCGGTTTGGAGACTAAGGTAGCCGGTTAAGCTATTTTTGCTCGAGGCCTAACATCCCGGCTTCAGGTTAGCAACGCACTATTACCACCTTTGGTGTCTCTAGGTGGCGTGAATTTCTTACCATCAGGAAATCCGTCTGCTTGTTTGCCTTCCAGTATCATAAAAAAAAAGATGTTTCGATGAAAGTATCTCAAGAATCTGCCTCGGCATTACAAAAGTTGTAAAACTATCTTCATGCTAAATTTCATATAATTCATAAAAAAAAGTATCTCCACGCCAATATCCCCGAAAGGGTAGGCAAAGGCACAACCAGGGCACCCACGATTAGCCGAAGATACTAAGCCCCACAATGTGATAGGTGGCAAGCCTACTGCCAACCGGGCACATTTCCAATCCCGAGCAACATTTTTTTTTTAATTAGAATTGGAAAAACCTAATTTTCTGTTTTTGCCCGACCCGGGATTCCAACCCAGGACCTCATGCAGTCAAGTCCAACAACTGAACCACTAGACCACAGATAATTATAATTCATCACTCCCAAATACACACTTGTAATATTGTACTATTATGTATGTAATATCATACTTGTACTATTATATATATATATATATTTCACTTGTATTATCTATAGCCATCCTGATATGAACAAATATCGATTCGCATTTGCTTAAACCTAAAACATGTGACCTTTTTGGAAATTACTAAACAATAATTGATTTCAATTTGGATCAATTATTCAGACATGTGGCAAGGTGAGCTCAACCTTCGACGTGGTATCCATGCAAGTTAAAATTCAAAGTAGATGTAAATTGAAGTATTCAAGAAAATTATTGAAGTGAATCTTCTTTATCGGGGTTGGAAAAAAATTTAGTGTAACATTTTTTCGTTACGCGTCACGTTTTTCCGTTACGCGCCATCTTTGTTCTTATCCCTACCACGCGTGATTCGAAGTATACTTTCTCCAGCGGAGTAGGGATTGGCAATAAACTTTATTTAACCAATTTCTGTAAAGTTGCATATAGTAAATTATTTTTTGAAAAATAACGTCATAAAGAAGTTTCACTTCTTCACTTGTTACGAGTGTACGCTAGTACACGCACACTTTTTTTTTTGTTATTACAGAGAAGCTCCTTTTTAATTTTTGTCTGCTTCCTCAGACCACTAAAAAATATGACATCTCTACTAATGCCTACCGACACTGCCTACTGTGTTTATTGGTCTGAGTCAGCATGTTTGTTATTGCATGGCAGAAAGACTCTTGGAGAAAATTTGTTCCGGTTTTACATAAATAATAATACCCGAAAGAAAAAGAGGGGGTTATATAAAAAAAAGTATTGTCACGCCACGATGGGCAGAGGCACCCACGACTAGCCAACGATACGAAGTCCCACAAGGTAAAGACAATAGCCAACCGGACACATATCCAATCGCAGCAACGTTAATTTTGTTAGAAAATTGAATAGATTGTAATTTTAGTGTTACTCATTGAGTCGGTAATATTAAAACTAGCTTCCGTTTGCGGCTTTCTAAATTGTAGCATGTGTAACAAACTGTATTAGTTGTAATTATCTACACGCCCATATTCTCGAAGGAGTAGGCAGAGGCACAACCAGGGCAAATCCCATCCCATGTTATAGGTAGCAAGCCTATCGACAACCGGGCACAAATCCAATCTCGAGCAACTTTTTTTTATTATAAAATTGGAAAAACCTCACTTTCTTTTTGTTGCCCGAAACGCTAACCGAACCCAGGGCCTCATAAAGTCCAATGCCTGGACCGCTAGACAACAGAGACGATAAATTATATTACTGTGAGATAATCTAAATCCGTTTAGTTGTTTTTCAACTTTCGCGTGTATTGTATTAGTAGAATAGAATATTTAATCCCCATTTCACAAAACATACCTATTTTTTCTAATATTTTTGTCAGACCAAAAAATTCAGTAGGTACCTACGTATTTTACTCTTACTTTGCCGACTTTGATTTGAAATTCGATAAATGTTGAATACGTTTATACATACATACCTACATTCATATACATACATACAAAAACAAGATCCAGATTCATAATACTGTATTCACTTTAACCAAGTAAGTAATCAATTACACAACTAGGTGTCGCTAACATCTTCGCTTTAAAAATGTTAAACAGTTTAAAAATAATGCTATTAACTTTTTTTATTTTTGTTTACTTTTATATAAGCCACAAATAAAAGTCACGAGTTTCATGACAATTATTTACGGTTACGGTGAAAATAAATAAATACAGCAGGTACTTATCTGTTTTTGTATTTTGGATGTTTAATAAATATTTGCACACCATAATGTGGTCAAATATGTCAGTAGGAATAACATCTTAACACATAAATTTCGCAAATAATTTTCATTATATTTCCCTTTTCTTTTCATTTCGTATCTTTTTCTTTCATTTCATTTCGAAACATTTAGACACACACAACAAGATTTAGACATAGAACAACAACACAACTTATTCAAATTACAAATTTATAATAATAAAGCAGAAAAACATGTGCACATACTGGCAACCCTGAATAATTGCCACAAAGATAATCACTACCGCTGCAATGTAACGAATATTACCGTAATGAATACGGTATAACTGTTCTAGTTTAATTGGACAAAGATATATCTCAAGTTGATCAGCATTGTAGAGACAGTGCCGGTGTAAATGAACTGTCATAACTGGTGTTCGTATCATTAGAGACGGGCTGGCTGGCTGTCTGCCAATACTGGCTGGCTGGACATCTTTCAATTTTAATTTAATGATATTATTATTACATTTTAAGTTAAATGTACTAGTACTACTGAAAGTATTTTAATTAAGTGGCTCAAGTTAAGAAAAGAGCATACATATTATAGCAAAACCTATCTGCTAGGTTAAAGGCATACTGGGAGAAATTACGTATAGCATTAAGATCGCTTTTTCCACTCGCAATAATTTATTGTGTACAATAAAGTTAAAGAGATAAAAAAGGCAAACAGGCAGACGGATTTTTCTGATGATGAAAATGCAAGAGGCCAAAATTAATATGGTGATGGTTACCAACCTCAGGTCGGATTTTTGAACATTGCAAAGTTTTAATTTCATTGCAAATTGCTCACACTTGCAATCGTTTTCAAGATACCTCTCCGCACCAGGAACTGTCAGCATTCCAAGCGAGTCACTGCAAAATTTTACCACCTACTCTTAGTCACGGTAGCCGTATGACAAACGAAGCTAACCTTCAGCTTTAGCCGTATAATCTACTTCACAAAAATTTTGTGTGTTTAATAAAATAAATTAATAAATATTAATTTAATCTAACAAGTAAAATTAAGTTTTGTGATGAGATAAAAATTAATTGGTGTTTTTATTTTTACTTTACTTGTATTGGAATGTTACAAAGCCTTCTCTATTTATTTTGTAGAAGAGAAAAAATGAGAAAACGTCTGTTTCGTCTATCTATTTATTTAGTTATTTCTATGCCTTATTTTTGCCGTGCTGGAGTCTATAGGTTGTAATTACGTTCTTAAAAAAGATACACCACTAGCAACTATGTGAAATGTTATTACGGACTAGAAAAATACAGACCAAAAAAAACCTTTTTTCCAAGCCGCTTTCCTTTTGGTGTCTGTAGGCTTTATGTGTTTCTTCCGAACAAGAAATTAGTCTGCTTGGTCGCCTACCAATCTTATCTAAAAAAAGCAGCATTTTCAGAAGACGCGCCTGAAACTTTTTGTGCATAAAATTATAACTCCTTTCATCGTTCAGATCGATTCACGATTATGATTCTCACAAAATGAAAGCCGTTAAATATTGTCATTAGACCTTAACGAGGCGAGATTTTAATATTCATGATGATATTTTGGCCATTAAGATTATACAAATACCTGTCGAAATCTGAGACGTATTCCAATGAATATTTCAAGTTATAAGTAAGTATCTAAAAAAACGTATCTTCACGCTCATATCCCCGAAGAGGTAGGCAGAGGCACAACCAGGGTATCCACTACTAGCCGAAGATACTAAGTCCTACAATGTGATAGGTGGCAAGCCTATCGCCAACCGGGCACATATCCTATCCCGAGCAACATGTTTTTTATTAGAAAATTGGAAAAACCCTATTTTTCTTTTTGTTGCCCGACCCGGGATTTGAACCCAGGACCTGATGCAGTCAAGTCCAACAACTGAACCGCTAGACCATAGAGGCGACCCTATCACGCCCATATCCCTGAAGAGGTAGGCAGAGGAACAACCAGGGCACCCGCGACTAACCGAAGACACTAAGCTCCACAATGTAACAGGTGGTGCCAACCGGGGATATATATCCAATCTCGAGCAACGATTTTTTATTAGACAATTGAAAAACCTAATTTTCTCTTTATTGTCCGAAACGGGATTCGAACCCGGGACCTCACGCAGTCAAGTTCGACAACTGAACCGCTAGACCACAGAGGTGATTAATTTGTAATTTACAACTTCAAAACAAAACAAAATCATTAATCCAAATACATTTCTTATAAAATTTAGGAGACTACTGTTATTGATATAGTAAAAAAAAATTAAAAAACCCGTACCTCTTTTTTAAAGCGCTTACAAAAAAAATAGACAGCAAAAAAATAGCAACAATATTGTTTCTGATTAGTCTTTATTTTAATATTCAGGTGACAAATGCCTAACATTGAGAAAAACACGATAAGATGACGTATGATAACGATTAACATGTCGGTCAACAGTCAAACGGCTACCAGTAAATGGCAATACGCAATACATAACTCGTTTGGAAGTACCACCGTCTAAATATACTTTACTACAGTACCCCTTGCTAAATATAAACTTAGAAAAGATGATAGTAGATTTTTCCCCGCGTTGGCCCGATCTATGCAGAAAAGACCATCTGCCTTCTGTGCCAGGTAGCTCGTAAAAGGCGAGCATAGGCTTACCGTCACTTACACCATGACATCTGACTAGGTGGTAGAGTTCAGCAGCGACTCGCCCGGTTTGGTACCACCGCCTTACCTAC
>NJDD01003441.1:61518-71539 GCA_002245505.1 Calephelis nemesis
CTTAAACAATGGAGATAACAAATAGATTAATAAATTTTATACTACATTTACGGGACATCGACTAATAACATCTGTGGTATCTAGATAATACCCGCGGTGTTCCCTTACCAACAGAAGAACCTATATAACAAGCTTGGGATTCAGGCTTAAGTCTTAGAAATATGTGCTAATTTTTCTTAAATTTCTTTAATGTACAGGAACGTTTTTAAAACTTCTGGATATTCGATACGAATATACTAACTGACTATTTTAGTATTTCTTGAAGGACATCATTCTATAAAACGATGTAAAATTCACTTTATGAAACTGAATAAAAACTTATTAAAGTAAAATACGGACTGCAGGACACGTTCCCCGTGTTAGTTCGTGTGGTTTGAAAATAAAAAAAATGGTAACAAATATAAAACTGACTTTAAGTGTTGCCTATAATATCAATAAACTATTAATTCCAAACATTGTTTTAGCCAGATAATACTTTTTTAAATAATAAAAGAGGAAAATATTTTTGCTTTTCCTTTCTAGCTGCCACTTCGTAAAAGGCGAGCAAAGGCTGAATTTGTCATTACCTACAAGACTAGTAGTGGTAGTAAAGTCCTGTGCAGAAACTTCTCCAGTCAGGGATCCGTTATCTATTCCTGTCGCCATAATGACAGTGTTCACAGGTAAGAGTAGCCGGTAGAATTGTCTAATACCCCAATTAAAAGATAGCGACGCACTATAACATATAACTATATATGTTACAGGCCATAGCTGTCTCTGACCATCAGAGGAGCAGCGTGTTTTTGCTACATTTTTTATAAAACATAAAAAATTCGAGCCCACAAAAATCATAAGAATTGTACTTGGTTAAATTAGACTGCCAACAAGAAGGTGAAAAGTGAAAAAAATATATAGTACGGTGAAATCCGTTGGAAAACATTTATCATTACAAAGTATAAAACAAAGTCGCTTTCTCTGTCCCTATGTCCCTTTGTATGCTTAAATCTTTAAAACTACGCAACAGATTTCAATGCTTCAATTCTTCAATTTATTTAATAGATTATGTGATTGAAGAGGAAGGTCAATATGTATATTTTATACCCGTGCGAAGCCGGGGCAGGCTGCTAGTTACATATAAATAAATAAAACGTACTTAACACATTATTAAGAATAACACATAAACCAAATCGTCATAAAATTGCCGAAAAGCACTGAAGTATTATTTACCTTAAAAAAAAATATTGAAAATCCATTTATAATTAGCAATATTGGCGAAGCAGACGTAAATCCCTCCAGATGAATTTTTCCCCGTGTTGGTCCGGGCTCCTTTGCAGAATAGACCATCTGCCGTTCTTGCCAGGCAGCTCGTAAAAGGCGAGCATAGGCTTATCGTCACTAACACCGTGAAATCTGACTAGGTGGTAGAGTTTCGCAGCGACTCGCCCGGATTGGTACCACCGCCTTACCTATTCCTGCCGCCATAACGTCATGACGTGTTCCGGTTCGGAGGGTAAGGTAGCCGGTAAACTTACTTTTGCTCGAGGCCTAACATCCTGACCTCAGGATGGCAACGCACCATTACCATCTTTGGTGTCTCTAGGCGGCGTGAATTTCTTACCATCAGGATATCCGTCTGCTTGTTTGCCATCCTATAACATAAAAAAAATCCAAATGAAGTCATTTTGAAGTTGTTTTTTGCATTAACTTTCATATACAGAACAAGTCTACATTACACAGCCTAGAAACATAGAATTATACATTTACATTTAGTTATATCTCGTTAGTCGTTTCTCAAATGAACCAACAAAGCCGGCAACAAATGAAGGTCGTTAAATCCATTTATGTGTGTGCCAATAAACCTCCTTCCTTACCCTCCAGACCGGAACACGATAATGGTAGCGCTGTCGATACGGCAAAAGAAATAAATAACGCGGTGGACCTATTCCGCAGTATTTCTCACTCNTTTCTCACTCCTGCCACCTTCATTTCACTCCTTTATTTTTCCTCGTTTCCTGTTTCAGCTACTTGTGATAAGATTTTTATGAACTTTCAAGGTGTTGACTTTTTTAGTGTATTTATCTATTTGACGCTTCATAATTTAATTGCAAATATGCAATGGGATATTTGGTGCCATCGAGAGAAAAGATGGTCGAAGTTTTTTCATAATTTTTGAATTTCATGTTCATATTGAGAGAAATTAGTCAATTTTGGTGGCATTTTGTACAATTGTGTACAGTTAAAGTGCACAAGTGAAATAATCATGAAGAAATTAGTGTATCTTGTATCCAAATCTTATTATTATGTATATGTATGTATATATATGTATATATATATGTATGTATCATGTATAAATCTTATTACATGAGCTTGCGTATTGACGTAATGAAGCCACCGCTTTACCCAAGACCCTGACATAACTTATTGACGACTTATGACAAAATACTAACGTCAATGCCAAAACCCAAAAAAGAAGAATATGCAATGCAAATATACATATTTATTTTAAAGCTTCTACAATATATTGATATTTGATACACAAGAAGGAAGTATCTTCGATCGAAGAAAAGTTGCTTACATGTCTAGTATTATTTAAAAATTATTTGGAGTACTGTATGTGTGTTTGATACATCCATCGATATATAATAAGTCAATGGATACATCTATAAAAAGCTTCTAGAACTGTCTAAAGGCACTTATAGCCAATTTGGACCGGCATGGAACGGTACTCCGCGATAAGGGCTAAATTGAAGAGCCGCTTCTTGAGCGAGCATCTGAGAGTATACCAATTAACAGAAATTCATTGCTGTTGTATACGGATGCAATGAAATCGGTGATAGCTTTTTTGAATTTGTAATTACTTAACTATTATTACTAAGGAATAATCTGGAAAAAATTATATGCCAGATTAAGCAATAGAATTGAATTTACATAAACAAATTTTGCACGTTAGGTAAAAGTTATTGTGAGACTTAAGGTTGATACTTGATTGTAAGGCCTAAAGTTCTGAATTCTGATAGAACTAGCTATTACCTGCGGCTTTGCACGCGTGGCAGTTAATATATTTACTGAACAGGAGTTGAATTAAAAACTGTATAAATAATTTGTCCCTTATTAAAAGTATTTATTTATTTTCTTCGCGTTGGTCCGGGCTCCTGTGCAGAATTATAGACCATCTGCCTTCTTGCCAGGCAGCTCGTAAAAGGCGAGCATAGGCTTACCGTCACTAACACCGTGACATCCCACTAGGTGATAGAGTTTCGCAGCGACTCGCCCGGATTGGTACCACCGCATTACCTATTCCTGCCACCATAATGCAAACAATGCTTGCCGTTGCCGTGTTCCGATTCATAGGATAAGGTAGCCGGTATACTTACTTTTGCTCGATGCCTAACATCCCAGCCTCAAGTTAGCAATCCACCATTACCACCTTTATTGTCTCTAGGCGTCGTGAATTTCTTCCCACCAGGAAATCCGTCTGCTTGTTTGCCTTCCATTATCATAGAAATTATTAAAATCATTAACCAATAGCCCATTAATAAGAACTTTTATACAAATTTTCAACCCCTGTTTCACCCCCTTAAGGGTAGAATTTCCGAAATTCCGTCCTTAGTGGGTGTCTACTCAATAAAACGACCCTACTTGCCAAATTTCCTAGCTTAAACTTTAACAACTTTTGCTAGCGATGGTACATCAGTCAGTCAGGATATGTTATTTTACAAGTATAGACAAAGGCCGAAACGAAGACCAACGGGAGTCAGCTCAGCCGGAATAAGATCTTTGAAGCGAATGAGTCAAGTGAAAGTGGTTGATATGACAAAGCTCAAACACTGACATCGACAAAGCTCAGTGATTTGGTTTTGTTAATTTCGTTAAGTGATTTTTAGTCTACGTAACTAGTGTGCATGTATTGTTGTAGCTTTTGTTTGTCATACTAATATTATAAAGAGGAAAACTTTGTTTGTTTGTTTGTTTGGTTGTATAGAAATAGGCTCAAAAACTACTGGACCGATTTTAAAAATTCTTTCACCACTCGAAAGCTACATTATCCACGAGTGACATAGGCTTTGTTTCATCCAAATCGGTATAGTAGAAGCCAAGTTATGCAGGCGAAGCTGCGTGAAACTGCTAGTTGGAAATGGAAACACGTTGTCATGTTTGTTTTTACTTTTTACATGTACTTATAAGAATACTGTAACATTCTCTCTAAACTTTTTTGAAGTAAAAATTTTTTTATCGTCGTTGCGCATTTTTTTGGAATGGGTAAAAACTTCTAAGATCGCGTCAAGACCTGATCGAAAATACGTAAGGCGGCGCAGGACGCTTGCGCGAATATTGTTCTTGTTGTCATGTTTGTGTACGATAGCGCAATGAATGAATTTTGTATTCTACCACATAAATGATAGTACTTTCATACTGATAATTAAAGCAATTCGTACAAAATTATTTTCTAACCATTCTAAAATATCAAAACTGCACAACGTTAATATTCAAGTTTTCACTTCTTTTCGTTTTTCACCCGTCGTTTTTTTAATACCTCTTTGTACTCGTCATTTAGTTGTTTAATCTTGTTTAATAAATTGGTCATCATTTTATCTAATATGAAATAGAGGAAGATATATATTTATATTGGCTGAATTGCTGTTTCGGCCTACTGTGCCATTATTTAGATTGTTTAATGGTCTGGTATCATGTATAAGTGTCTGACAACAATTTAGATTTAGTAGTTCAACTCATACACATATACATATATGTGTGTATATGACTTTAAACCACTTTACTTAAATTGCTCAAATAGGTCCTTAGAGCTTAAATATATGGGAAAATGGAAATAATATCATGAAGCTATATTACGGATACGGATATTACACTCATATCGAAGACCAGGGGGCCTACCATAACCCCTAAAACAGGAATGTTTTAATACTACATCGTCTTTTCGTACCATGACGTCCCTTAGCAACCTTCAGTAGATATCAATATCATATAATATCATATCATTCATTCATTTCGTACCATAACGTTAATGTCGACAGCCAGCAGTAATTATGACGTACATAATTGGCGATCTTCAAAAAGTTAATATTTGCTAGTAAACTATGTTCCTGTAAAATTTTATCTAAATCCGTTCAGTAATT
The DNA here is from genome assembly GCA_002245505.1 of Calephelis nemesis. NCBI lineage: Eukaryota > Metazoa > Arthropoda > Insecta > Lepidoptera > Riodinidae > Calephelis > Calephelis nemesis. Next base: position 66,633 of record NJDD01003441.1, read on the forward strand.
TGTGCGTCAAAGGGTAACAAACATCCGTCCATTCTTACAAACTTTTCCAAAAATACACCGCCTTGTTTGAGGAGTTAACGTAGACGTCCAACGTTACCAACCATCCTCGAGTCTCAGGTATATCTTATGAGCACCAACTAAAGTTATTTTAAGTGTATGCCGTCTTTTTTCAATGAACAAAAAGTTATGAGACGGAACATTTTAGTCATGCCAGATTAGTCCAGATACGTCAATTCGTGACGATTAAACTATATAAATTACAAACTAATCTAACAGAATTATACGCGTTTTGTCTCTTCCTATAGTTGAAAGAAGCATAACCTAAAATTAGTTTAGTAAGTGCACAACAAAATTACGACCATTACATCTTAATTTTATTACACTACTAGCTGGCTATGGCATCATTACATCCCGATATCATCAAACTAGTGTACAGACTAGTCCATTCAAAACTTTGTAATTGTAAACTGTATGCAGAAACTAATTTAACCACAAAACTAAAACCGTTTAAACACACACCAATTCTAAACCTTGATGGATATCCAAAGTTTAGTATTGCAGTATCTTAGTTAGAGTGCCATTTCTAAACTTGTGTCACAAGATCGCACGTATTCACGCCTCGTGTACTGGGTTAAGTTCTAAGCCCCTCATTAGAGAAGTTCCTTGCCTCCCGGAGCATGAATAGGCTGTTGCATTATCTACAAACCGGCGGCTTCCGTTGACCTACTATCTAAAGCTTTGCAGGCTTATCTACAGCTGCCAAAGACGAGCATTCATTTCGTACTCACGTAGAGGATGTATCATAGTGTTTTTTATCGGTCAGTATGTCGAAATGTTTAGTGCGAACTTAGCACATGCTGTTCTGAGTTTTTTCTATTTATTTTGTTTTTTACCCACGATAGAAAGAAGAATGTATGAGTTTTGTATGAGAGGATGATTGTGTGTGTGTGCAAACCAAAACCATTTATCTCCAAAACCACTGTATAATCCTAACATGCCGTTCTCAGGTTGGCAACGTTGTGCCTCTAAGTGTCGTGAATTTTTTACCATCTGGAAATTCGTCTGCTTGCTTCCTTGCAATATCAGAAAAATAAAAAAAATAGTCAGTCTTATGTGCAAGTGATTTTATAAAATTGTATACTTATAATAAACTAGCTAACCAGACAGACGTTGTCCAATCTTAACAATATAGATTGAAATTTTAAATTTTCTTTTTCACTAAAGCTAAATTTGTTTTCTTTCATGAAAACTTCTCTTTGGGTAATAGAAAATCATTTTTATAAATTCACTAGTCGTCGGATTCACTTTTATAAATGTGATTCTGTTATCGTTGAAAAAATAAAGAAAAAAGTATCTTTACGCCCATATCCCCGAAGAGGTAGGCAAAGCCACAACCAACTTATCTTCATCTAGTCGTCGGTGCCCTAATGACTAGATGAAGACAAGTTGCAGAAAATACTAAATACCTACATACTCTCTTTTAGGTCAATCTTTATTCAAAACATGGCTGTAAGAGCAAAAACCTTATCCTAAAATGTGTTTACACAAATTCCGTAATTTGTTTTCAAAGGTCTCTCATATAAAATATTTGCTTAGGCTCAGCCCACGCTAAAATTTCTGAACACACTCTCTTACATAAACATCTAATACATCATTTCTCAAAAAAACTGCGGCTATATTGGGAATTTTCTAGAAAAAGTAGCTTTTGTGAATATTCCAGAAAAGTAAAAAAGACATTCATATCCAGGAAGAAGTAGACAGAGGTACAACTGGGCCACCCATGATTGGCCGAAGCTACTTTTCGTTCCACAATGTGGTAAGGGCCTATCTTCAACTTGGCCTTTGACCGTCCAATTGGTCTAGGGCAGTGCGGGCCGGATCCGGCGCCCGAGAGGTTTTAATCCAGCACGTCGAGGATTTTTTTCAGAAAATGAACCTTCTTAAAAAAATTAATGTTCGAAATGTTAAAAGACTATTAAAATTTGAACAAGTAAGGTACTGAATCAATACTTCAAACATATATATTACGTATTTCATTTGTTAAAACTTCATAAATAGATTTTATTTTAATAAAGGATTGTAAAATAAAAAAATGACTTATGTAATCTTTATACAACGTTTTATAATCCTAATATTTACTGCTATGTTTAGGTGTTTAAATAAACCGGCCCGCCTCAAGATTAATTACAATTTACTGGCCCGCCGCTAGATTTTTTTTTAATTTACCGGTCCATGGTCAAAAGAATTTGTCCACCACTAGGGGTTAGCGTCCAGGCTTAACTCAACCGACGATTTGGTAGATTCCCGGCGTAGGTAGGTGTACACTTGTTTCATAAGTGTTGACGTTAGTGTTTCCGGGTGTAGGTGTTTACCTAATTTATACTGACATCTTTTTATTTATTTCTATATTTTAAAATCGTCGACTAACACCCATAATTTGCTTACTTTGGGGTAAAAGATACATTTGTGGGATTTGTCCAGGGATATCTACATATTATTTACTTATCTCCCAAACGCAATTTGTTTAAGTTTTCCAACCCGGAAATCGAACCCGAGACTTCATGTAGTCAACACTTAGACTATATGACTAGACCATAAAGGCGATTAATGCAACATTATTTGTTACAAATATGTTAGATATATACCTTTCTATATATACACTTACATACAGTACTGCTATTCAAATTATGCGCTTCGGCTTTACACTTCTTACTCTTCTTACACTTTATACTTTTATTATTAAATCGGCTGACCTAATCTAAATTTAAGTGAAATTATTGATTATGTGTAATAACAACTTTATATAGATATCTTTAAAATACATTCAGGTTTCCGAAGCTTGACGAATATAGCCGAAGCGCATAATTTAAATAGTACTACTGTACTCGTAGAGGACAACGGTAGATCTCCATAGTGACAATTGTCTGGATTCAAATTGAAGCGTCTCGTATAAGAAAAATGTGTCAAAGTTTCAGTAATAGTACCTATAAGCTAATAAGCCGAAAAAAAAGATATCGGAGTTTGAAATGTTTTGATTTTTAGGCTATGAATAAACAAAGTCATGTTCTATGTCATTATCACATGACTTATTAATGTGGTAGATTAACATTAAATCAAACATATCATGAATAAATAACAAATAAAATGAAGTAAACACAATTTTACTCTTTTTTTACTACATATTAGGAAGTTTGATTTCAAATCTGGTTTGCATGTTAATTTCCACATTTATTTTATTATAGGCTGTATATAATATTACGCTATACTACTTGGCGGTATGAATAATATGCCGTGGTGAAGAGTTTTTCAGTAATTTTAATCTAAAGTTCAGAATCATCACAATATCACGCAAAAGTATTCTGTAGCACAGATTAATGTAAATGTGTTCTGCAGCATCTATCTACAGAACAACATCTAACTGTCAAACTGTTACTGTCAAAAACGATAGTAGCGCTATGACATTAGACTCGATTAAAATTATCAAAACCTGTGAACTTGAAACAGTGTTTTTTTTTATAAAACGGAAGATAAACAAGCAGATAACAAAGATGTTACTTGCCTGCTGCCTGCAAACTCTAAGCTAAAACATTACAAGAGCGAATACTGACGTCATACTTAACATGTTAGTATTTATAATCCGGGTGAGTTTGCAGCATCTATGACAGTCTAACTGAAAGCCCCAGCACTAATCACTAGACACAAATAGAAACAAAAGAAAATAGACACAAAAGTTTCTAGATTATTCCAGTTTGCGATGGGGTCATCACTTCGCTACACTAAATAAGAAAATAGATACGGGTTCAAGAAAACTAAGAAAATATTTTGATGTTAGGGTGAAACACCAATAATAAAATGGGAAATATTCCATTTTATGAGAGGGACAGGTGCGGCCATCTTATATTTATGGAGGCTCTTCAATAACCCTTACCTCCAATCATTTCTATATAATATACATATTTTGACTTGTTCGCCAAGATGCATATTAGTAGTAGTGATAGTAATGTCGCCACTTTGGTCTAGTGGTATGATGTTAGACAGAAGGACCCGGGTTCGAATCTGCGGTTGGGAAACAAAAAAAATGTTTTTTTTTTCAAATGTCTAATAAAATCGTTGTGGGTTTGGATAAGTGGCCTGTTGGCGACAGGTTTGCCACCTATCTAATTCCCATATTGTACGTTGTGGGATTTAGTATCTTCAGTTATTCGTGGTTGCCTTGGTCGGACCTCTTCGAGGATACTGGCGTGATGATACTTTTTTGAAACATAAACATTTGGTTTATTTATTACCAGTAGTACCACACGTTGACATAATATTCATATGATAGCATACAGGGCGTATTTGACACCGTAACAAAAACTTCTGTGGTAGTTTAGATACATATCAGACTTCCAAATTTCTTTGACAGTTTTTGTCGGAAACAAGTGGTTAAATATTTAGCAGTTTTTCAGCCCGCAATGTATAGTGAACAAAGTATATGCATTAAGTCGCAACTCGCACGTTGCTTTGTTTAGTAAAAATGAGTTATTTATTAGAAATTAAAGAAAAATCGATATTATTAATGAAACCAATAAAAAAAATGTGTGCATCTACTAGCGTACACTCGTAAAAAGTGAAGAAGAAAAACTTCTTTATGACGTTATTTTTCAAAAAATAATTTACTATATGCAACTTTATAGAAATTAGTTAAATAAAGTTTATTGCCAATCCCTACTCCGTTGGAGAAAGTATACTTCAAATCACGCGTGGTAGGGATAAGAACAAAGATGGCGCGTAACGGGAAAATGTGACGCGTAACGAAAAAATGTTACACTAAAAAATTTTCCAACCCCGATAAAGAAGTTTCACTTCAATTATTTTTTTTTAAATTCATGAAATTTCTGACACAAAATTCCAACTACATGTGCATT
>NJDD01003444.1:8538-46459 GCA_002245505.1 Calephelis nemesis
TAGACTGACAGGGGAGTTGAATTCGTTATAACCATAAAATGTAGATAGGTCTAAGATAAGGAATGTAAATACTCTTTAGCAAGAGGTCTTAGGCAAGCGCATTGGAAAAAATACCCAAAGAAAACATCGTCAATCGTCTCCTCGTCTTTTTGTTTATAATCGCATCTGACTTGACTGCATGATGTCCGGGGTTCGATCCCTGGGTCGGGCAACAAAAAGAAAATTTGGTTTTTCCAATTTTGTATTAAAAAACTTTTGCTCGGGATTGGATACGTGCCCGGTGGCGATAGACTTGCCACCTATCACATTGTGGGTTTTAGTGTCTTCGACTAGTCGTGGGTGCCCTAGTTGTGCCTCTTCCTACCGCTTCGGGGATATGGGATACTTTTTGAAACTGTTATACCACGTTCGTTAACTATTTCTCGTCGTAAGCGCATCACGCCTGAACGGATGGACTGATTTTGCTAATTCCTTTCTGGTTATGTTAGTTATTGTCAGGACAAGGTTCTTATTAAAGGAAAAACCGGGAAAATACAGGGACAATGGGAAAAACAACACTTAATTTTCGAGTTAACCCTAGCGCGGGCATTGGCAAAATACATACACTAGTAAGAGAACTACATGTTGCAAAATATTTGCTACCTATATAATATAAGTCAGTAGAAAAATAAAAAAAAGGGACATTACAAATTCATTAATAAATCAAAATATTTGATAGAATCCGTGGCAAAATAATTATCTACGTTGCCTATGACCATGACGTAATTATTTTATCTCGACTGTGGGTTTGCTTAGACAACTGCCCGCTTTTGGTTTTTTTAGATGGGGCGGCGAAAGAATAACTCACTCCATTATTGGTGTGTACCTAAGTCCTAACGTAACAGGCAGGACGGCTTATGATGAATGAAAGGATACGAAGTTTCTTCATTTTCTGACCAAAAAATTCTATCCAAAGATATACTAGATCAAAGAACATAAAAAAAACGGCAATAATACCCCAACTGATTGCTCTCTCGCCATTGCTCAGTGTATTAAAATAATGGGAGGTGTGTATTAGTTCGATTACTACTGAAAAAAAACCATCATCAAGCCTATATCCCCGAAGATGTAGGCAGAGGCACAACCAGGGCACCCACGACTAGCCGAAGACACTAAGTCCCACAATGTGATAGGTGGCAAGCCTTTCGCCAACCGGACACATTAAATCCCGAACAACTTTTTTTTATTTAAAAAATTGAAAAAAACAAATTTTCTTTTCGGATTCGAACCTGGGACCTTATGCAGTCAAGTCCAACACCTGGAGCGCTAGACCACAGAGGCGATGATCACTTCTTAATACTATTCATTGTAACTATTTAATGTGTCTGAAATTTTGGATTATTTTGAAGTACTTATTCATGCTAATTAAAAAAATTTTCTCAATAATGAAAAGGGTTACACTAAAAATCTTTTGTTCAAATATACATTCTATGATAAAATACATCATAATATTATAATGTGACACATGTTTATAACACAATGCAATGCCTATTTGAGTCACGATAAGGCATTGGCAAGAAGAACTATACAAATACTAGTAGGTACTGCCCGCGAAAGGGTTAATGTAAAGCGATGTAAAGTTCGCCGGGTCGGTTAGTGTGAGATATGTTACAGTTCGATGAAGGATTAATAACTTCGCAGTAAGCAACACATTGGCCATTTAATAATTATACACATGTAAGAAAATTAAATGTATGTCAATAAAATATTTTTATAACGCCCGTCAAAAACATGTTTAATGGAAATAAGAACCGTTTCGATCACCTCCACTTTTAAACAAAAAAAAATCCACAACGAAATCGGTCCATTCATTTAATACTTATGGAAGGCACGGATACAAATATACAATTTGTGTGTAGGTACTTATATAAATATATAAAAATGAAAAGTAAGAAACTGTCATAAATTGAAAAATTGTTCGTTATATCATTCATTCTCTTTTTACTTGATCTCAAGGAATATAAATACTCTTTAACAAGAGCTTGATCTTTTCGTTCATTGGAGTCGTTAGCTGAGCGTAATTTAAAACATTTACGTTTATAATAAATTAAAAATTTTAGCATCGCATGAAAAACAATTTTTAGAGACATAGTTAAAAAAATCTTTCGAAGACTTTTCTCGGCATCTCATTTTTAATAAATTATATTCTATTTTGCTAAATAAATTATTTTTCATCCTATTATTAGCTCGGTAAAGGTCGAAACAGGTCACAGACTAGTAACTACACGTTACACAGGTTCAGATCTTAGACCATACCATAAGTGCACCAATCGAGTCATTCACGAAATTTTTACTTTGGTATATTACCTACTTGACACTCGAATCTTGACAGTTGACAGTTTGGGTTCGAAGTGTCACAAGAAGAGACGTTTGCTTTTATGACATACCTAAGTTCAAATTCAAATTTCAAAACTGACGTCGTTGCGAGGTGATGTCATTTGCGGTAAAATAAATAAAACATAACCTGTGTAAAACATAATTAATTCGTTAACAAAATATTATGTTTTGTGATTTAGTAGTATTTTAATCAAGTTAATTATTAAATTTAAATTAAAACGTGAGTGGTTTGTGAATTGCAATTAAACTGGCGTAAGTTTTTTGTGTCTGAGGATTTGATTCTAAGCGAAGGTATTTTTGTTTTTCAGGTTCTATATGTTTTAAGAATTTGGTCATTCTACCTATCTGAATCTGTGGTAATATAAACCTTAGTCGGATGTATCGATATGGATGTGGTTTGTTACTAATAGTTTATACTTATAATAATATTCGTAATTGGCACTTGCGCACCTATCCCACCAACTTTTCGTTGCGAATGCATCCATGTCATTTCTGTATAGTATACCTAGGTAACTTTATGTTTCTTATCATGGAAAAAGTCTGTTTGTTCGCTTTCTAATAGCAAAGCAATAAAAAGTTTGACACAATAAGGAAGTAGGAATACCCACTTAATTCTTTTTTTGCTACTTATCTTTTTTAATTTAAAGGATTAGGTTTGGTAATTTCAAAGGTTGGTTCTTTTGTTTGACTGCCCCGTTGGCCGAGTGGCTAGCGTACATGCTTAACTAGGTACACCGATCAACCGCAAGGCTCGGGTTCGATTCCCGACGGGGGCAGGCATTTATGTGACGAACATTTAGATGTCTACATTTCCGGGTCTGGGTGTTTTTTAAATTTATTCTTGTATCTATTTAATATTTCTATATACCTATTAGAATCGTTGACTAGCACCCATAACACAAGCACATAATTTGCTTACTTTGTGTATTGATTTGTATTTTAGTGATATTTATTGTTCGTTTATTTATAGTCGTCTCTGTGGTCTAGCGGTTCAGTTGTTGGACTTCACTGCATGAGGTCCTGGGTTCGAATCCTGGGTCGGGAAACAAAAGGAAATTGGGTTTTTGCAATTTTCTAATAAAAAAAATGTTGTTCAGGATAGGATATGTGCCCGGTTGGTGATAGGCTTGCCACCTATCACATTGTGGGACTTAGTATCTTCGGCTAGTCGTGGGTACCCTGATTGTGCCCCTGCCTACCTCTTCGGGGATATGGGCGTGAAGATACTTTATTTATATTAAAGAACCTGAATTAGATGACTGGAGGGTTTAAGCGGTTAGTACAAATCTAGGGCTCTTTTTTTTGTGCGCAATCGCAATAAGTAAATCAAAAATCAAATTTTTGGGTAAATGTTTGTTACCTAAATACCTACCTAAAAATGTTGTCAAACAATAATAAAAATAAAATGTAGATAATAATATAAAATGTATAATAAAATTGACCGACTCGTTGGTCGAGTGGTTAGCGTACACGCCTAACTACAATGACCAACCGCGAGGCTCGGGTGCGTTTCCCGACGGGGACAGGCATTTGTGTGATGCACATTTAGATGTCTGCATTTCCGGGTCTGGGTGTTTATTAAATTTATTTTGGCATCTAGCACCCATAACACAAGCATATAATTTGCTTACTTTGGGGTTAGATTCAATTTGTGTGACTTGTCCAGTAATATTTATTTATTTAATGTAGATAATATTAATATAAATAAAATGTAAATCTAAGTATTTATTTAAGATTATTAATTGAATACTCGCATAACTAAATATTACTTTAAAATATGTACGAGTTGTATTTGATTATGTACCTAGTGCAGGAACAAGATGTGAATAACATTCTATAGGTAACTTGGTAGTGTCTTAACAGAGATGGAAGGCAGGTACACCGCGGATGTAGAAAGGAAAGTGTGTGCAGGGAATATCTAGTGTGAATGGAGCGCTTGGTAAGATATTTCAAACCTAGGTTTTGGGTCAAGGTGCTAGACTCACTTTGCATAATTCTGTGCTTATACCGATGTTGTTGTATGGAAGCGAGAGTTGGGTATGTGAAAAAAAGCACGGGAGTAAGATAAATGCGGTCGAAATGAGAGGGTTACGGAAAACAGGTGGTGTAACGCTAGCAGACTGCATTAGTAACAGTGTAATCCGGGAAAGAATGGGTATGAAAGAAAATGTTGGTGGTAAAATGAGAAAGGGCATGCTCCGCTGGTTCGGTCATGTGGAAAGAATGACAGATGAAATATTGATAAAGCAATCAATATTTCATCTGTCACAATCATGTACAATGCGAATGTGGATGAATGTAGGGGAGACTAAGGCTGGTATTCCATTATCACATCGCTCGGGTGTTATCCGAGGGTGGTGTCAAGAGTCTCCAAATCTGACGTGTTTGTATGAAAAGGCATGATTTGGCTCTCTATACTCTCTGTCTACCACGCAAGGAAATTGACGTGAAGTTATGTATGTATGTAGGTAGGTAGGTAATATATAAAAAAAAATGCATTACTAACAATATATAAGCGCAGTAAACTTGGGAAAATCGACTCCAACTACCTATTTCATTGGATGGACCTGGTAGGTACGTCGGGATTGGATGATTATTTTTTTCGAAAGATAGCGATTGGTTCCGAAATTATCTTACATACGTTTTATCAACATCCTACTAGTAGTTTTTGAGTTACACTTAATAATGCAAAATTTTTCACCTATCATTGACGAGTAGGTACGTCCAGACAACTGACACATGTTAACACAGTGGCGTATGGTAGCTAAGATATCCTCACTACGTTCAATGTCACCTGCACTTTTATTTTTAACCAAATTAAATAAATATTTCGAAAATTCCTACCAATCGAACATACATCCCATGGGACATACATGGGATGTAGGTAGGGTCGATGTTCCTAGCTTTGTGCGAAGCAAGTCAAACGTTTCAGTGGGCTGAGCAGTGCTAAGTCTGAGGTTTTAAAAGGATTTAGTTTACCGTCGTGTTTGTGTATGACAACCCAAATGTATGAGGCTGTTGTGTATAGCCCGGTGAAGTCGGATAGTTGAAACAACTAATTTGTTTCATACATTTGGATCGTCAGAAAACAAAAGCGCCTGTAAAGTAAATCGGCGCAAAAACTCACACTCACAGTACATCACTGTTCATTACTTTACTATTATACTATATTTATAGAAGTAACGTTCCGCTTCGTGGTTTAAACGTAGTACGTTATTTATTTTACATACATATCTTCACGCCAAGTCCCTTACGTGGTAGGCAGGGAGTATCGAGTGCCAAACCTCACGATCCTGACAAACCTGTCTTGCTTCCTTCACATTCATTACCCTTTTCATACAAACATGCCGGTTTCAGAGACTCTTGACACCACCCTCGGATAATATCCGATTGATCTGACCGTGGAATGTCAGCCTTGGTCTCCCCGGGTACCTACATCCATCCACATCCGCAATGAATATCTGCTTCGTCAATATTTCATCTGTCATTCTTTCCACATGACCGAACCAGCGGAGCATGCCCTTTCGCATTTTAACACCAATACTTACTAGGTTATCTCTCAGCCAATTCCGTGACTTTTTTTTATGATATTGGAAGGCAAACAAGCAGACGAATTTTCTGATGTAAAGAATTTCACGCCGCCTAGAGACATCAAAGGTGGTAATGGTACGTTACCAAACTGAGGCCGGGATGTTAGGTCTCGAGCAAAAGTAAGTTTACCGGCTACCTTACCCTCCAAACCGGAACACGTCATGACGTTATGGCCACAGGAATTTGTAAGGCGGTGGTACCAATCCGGGTGAATCGCTGTGAAAATCTACCATCTAGTCAGATGTCACGGTGTTAGTGACGGTAAACCTATGCTCGCCTTTTACGAGCTGTCTGGCAGGACCAAAACCTACAGTGTAATGGCAGAATGACATAAGGAAGTAGGTAAATATTTAATATAATTACATACCTACGAAAAGTAAATATAATTCTATAAGAGGGTTCTCTGAAAAGTGTTTGTTTGTGGGGCGAATCTGTTATGTCAGTTACCGTTTTTTTCGATTTTCCGTGATTCATTAATTATTTTTTGTGTAGTTGCCATATTCGTATAGTCACGGAACACAGAAATAGAGGTAAGCATCAAAACTTACTAGTTAATATCAGTTTGTCACCTGTAGGACTACTCCTGAACATCTATTCATGTAATATTGAAAATTGGAATCGAGTATATCATATTTTAAGATACTCTTGAACACAATACTGGCGACCATTAGTTGATTGAATTATTGATTGATTTATTTGACCGCCTCGTTGGTCTGGTGGCAAGTGTATACTCCTAACTACACCGACTAAATGCGAGGCTCGGGTTCGATTCCCGATGGGGGCAGGAATTTGTGTGATATTCTGGTATCTTTTTAAGTGATTGTATGAAGTAGTATCATTGACTAACACCCATAACACAGGCATATAATTATTAACTTTGGGGTTAGATTCAATTTGCGTTACTTGTTCAGAGATATTTATTTATTATTTATTATGTTTTTATTAGTACTACAACAATATATTATTTTATCGAATTCGTTGAATTTATTTGAAACTAAATGTTAATAATTTCGCTAGTACAGTGTTCAAAATTACCAATTCGCATGATGTCGGGATTCAAGAGTAATCCAACTGTTGTCGCTGAAAGCAGCGTTATTTTAAAAATGAGACAAGAAATGGGTTTGGATTCAGAAAAGTCGAAATGATTCCTAACTGTTTTTTTCTGGATATCTCACATTTGTAAACTATGTTTTTAATATTGGAAAATAATGTAATATTACGTATATACTATATTATACATTATGCATTGGGTAAATAATTAAGGCCACATTAGAATTGACTCCAACACCAATCTGTTTAATCTTTGTTACAGGTAACAGAAAATGCTAGTTGATGAGAATGCTGATGATGAAGAAGTAGATGATCCCATACAATTACTTGTGGACGATAAAATAGACATCAGGTGGTATAGTGATGGTAAGAATTTTTTATATGTTGTGCTATGCTGTCATTTGTCCAACTTAGCACTATTGAATAGTACATTTCTTCCAACCTTCGATTTTATTAGGATATTTGGATTACGCCAAACAATTGGGGTACACAATAGCCCACATATGGGCTTGTCCACCGTCAGAGGGAGACGACTATATTTTTCACGGCCATCCACCTGAACAAAGTATACCAAAACCTAAAAGACTACAAGAGTAGAGAAAGGATAATATTATAATACAAAGACATTCTCAATTAAGCCACGGAGGACAACATTTCGTCAGCGGCGGAACTGCCGTACTTTGAAGGTGATTTCTGGCCAAATGTTCAAGTAGAATCCATTAAAGAGCTAGATGAAGAAGAGGAAGAAAAGAGGAAACAAGCTGAGGCCACTGAGGCAGTGTCGTCTGAAGACAAAAAAAGAGTAATCTGCGTAGAAGTAGGGTTCCTAGGGGCAACACTATATTTCTTTTGGTACTCTATCTCGTTCTCACCATAGTCATGTTCTAGTATGAAGAGTCAGTTAGCAGATTAACTAACGCAACTTTTTTATTCTGGACTTGATATGGGTAGGCTAATCCTCGTGTGTGCCATGTGCTGTTAATTTCTTTTAAATACTATTTGCTATCTAGGAGTCCGTCTGTTCATTTGTTTTATATGCTGTAATAAAATATCTATGCCATAGTGGAAAATAAAATGGGTAAAATTACGAATGTAAAAAAAAGATTTAAACTAAAGTGGATATGTACATACATATCATAATTTAGCATATCAAGATTAATTAATATATTTGAAAAAGGAAGTAGATAATAATATATAAGAATCAGAAATAGAATAATCTTTATTCACATGAACCATACAAGTGGTATTTATGCGCGTCGACATTTTTTTAAACTACCACCGGATCGGAATCGTGGCCTTACACTGAGAAGATCCGGCGAAAGAAACTCAGCGGGTTTGTCTTTTTTCAATTATAATATTTACAGTATAATCTAGATTAAAGATACAAATTACTATCGGATTTTAACTTAAATAAAAGGTACAAGGTATATAATGTCGGAAGGTCATGCTCGCTCCTGTGAATAACGTGTTCTTTTATCTGTTTTCGTATCTCGGGAAATCATGAGCAAAGTAAAGTTGTGGTATTGTGGTCATTACTATAGTTGGCATAGCAGCTGGTGGAATAGGTCCATGAGTGTCATATCGGTTTATACATCGTTGCTACAGGTAAAGAACAGGTGCACTGGCAGGTGTTTCTTATCGGTTCGTTTATCACTTTTATGTCTATATAATTCAAAGTAATCTTGTTTCTAGAGGCAGTATAAAGTGTTCAGTAAAGTATTTCAGTGTTTGGACCACTATCTAGTCTATCTATCGCCAATGGTAATAGTCTCTTCCTGCCATAGGATGACATAGGGACAGTGGTAGATCGTAATTGTTAAATCAATTATGATCTAGAGCCCGGGTCGTCGGCAGTCCGGAGGGTGCATTGCTTGGTTGGTACCCACGCTGAAGTGTGGGCCAATTCCTCTTCTTCACTCTTTTTTTCCCTTTTGTCATAGTAGACAAAGGCTTACTCCATTGCTTACGATAATTTGCTTAACAACAAACGGGTGTACGCTATAGTTGTTAAGAGCGACTAGATTAGGTGTTTCGGCTTTATTTTGATATTTTTGAGTTGTTTCTAATAAGAACAGCTTACGCCTACTAGTTGTAATGTCTCGGACTACAAACCCTGTGGCTTCTTTTGGGCCCGTAAGTGTAATATCCGACAAATATTGAGACTAAAATATTTTTTTATTCATTTTCAGAAGTGGTTGTGATAGACGACGACAGTGATGATACCGAAGCAAATAAAAACAATACCAAAATAAGTCTTTGTCAGGTGCAATTTGATGAGTACATTTACAAATTTCCAAAAATAACATCAATTCTACCGCAATCATTTTCTTATATAGAAAAAAATATCGAGCAACTCAACAAGTGTCGACCACTAAAAATTCAAATCGTCGATTGTAATAAATTTCCTTGGTATTATAAAAATACAGTAAATATTTCACAAAAAGAAGATGAGAAAGAAGACGATATTGTTATAATTGACAATATTTCAGATATCAAAGATGATTATAATGTTATAAGTTTTTATGATGAAAACTGCAATGTCGTTAATAAACTTTTTGACAATAATCCAGCCAGAGAAAAGCATAGCCATAATCACGATCAAAAAAAAAGAAGCCTAAGTTACTCTAACGGAAAAAAAGAATTGACTGATTTTACCAAATATAACAAACAAAAAGTCGACACAGAAGCTAAAACTAATTTAAACCTTGTTGATAATAAAACATTTGATTTATATTTGAACATAGGATCGTTAATAGAGAAAGCTTTTCGTGAAATAAAAATCCCTGAAAATGGTTTATTGAAGTCAAGTAAAAATGATCACTTAAATAACAAAAAAAATATTTATTCAGACCCAAATATTCTGGAAATCAATTCCCGCAAAATAATATCTAATGACAGGAAAGATATAGTAAATAACCAAAACTTAAAATTGTTGACTAAGAGGTATTCTAATGAAGATAATATCATTAACAACAAAAATATTATTGAGCAAAACGAACATAATTTAAAAGGCAGTTATTTAGAAGAAAATAAAGAGTCAACCAGCAAAGCTAGTGATGTTAATATTATAGTTAAAAAAGGTATAAAATGCTTGAATAGAAATACTGCATTAACGAATGATTCGGAATCTTTAAAAAATAGAAATATTTGTCAGAATTATAAGTCATATCAACAATGCACAAAACAACTGCACAATGCAAATAAGGTTATACCTCATTTTCACAGTAGCAGTTCTATCGATACCAAAGCTATAAGTAAAAATAAGTGTCGACATACAATTGCACCAACTGTTAGTGTAAACCACCAAGAGACGACTAATAACCAAGATAATACCAATGAGACCGGACAGGTAGTTAACCGGCTAAAAAATGTTACAAATTATCAGCTGCTATTCAATGGGTTCTGTGGAAAGGATAATGACTTGCCTGAATCCCTAGATAAAAGTAAGAAGTGTACGATAAACAGTGAGACAGTGTTAGACCATAACTTTGTTTTGAAAAATCCTTTTTCTACGTTCATGAATTCTTCGTTACCACAAGTTTGTGATTACCCAATATCCCAATTGTTTACCGAAAATGTTGTCAATACATCAATGACACAAAACACTTTGATGAATACACGCGATAGTATCTCTAGCAAACCTAATAGTGAATGTGATAGTGATGTGATAGTGGCTCCATTCGTTGCAAATCAAGAATTATGTAGCCCTAACAACCTTTCTAAAAACAATTTTGCTTCTAGTAGTGGCAATAGTGACATAGTTACCGCTATAAATCATAAGTCCGATCGTAACCTGCAAGTTAATTCTTTTGGCTGTAATAAAGTTCCACATACTCAAATAAATTCAAAAAACAAACACCCTATCATGAAACATATCTTAAATTCACCAGCAGCCTATTCATCTGATAGCAAATGTAGTCCTGTGCCCAATTCAAAGAATTTGCCATTGAATACACAAAATAACTTAGGTATATGTCTAACGCAAACCGTACAAAATACCTATCGGGCACCTTCTACTCCATTAATGCAGCGTTTTCCATTTTGCCTAGATAATATTAGACAACCACTACGTTCGATAAACTCTAAAGATATCCAAAAGTCTATACCCAAGAGACCTTTGTATTATGCACGGTATGGAGGCCAAACCGGTTGCCAGCCTGGAGGAATGCCTACTTACAATTATAGACCAACAAATATTAACGCTTATGGAAAATTTTCTACACCTTACAAACCTTACTCAATGCCTAGTGCTACAAATGAAAAATATAAAAAAAGCGCCTATACAAATACAAGCACAAATAAATCTGTACCTGGAGGTTACACGTCCCTAGTATATCCTGCGACTTTAAGTGGAGATTCTTCAAAAGACAATCAATTTGACAATGTGGCTGAAAATACATATCAAAATATTAATTATGGCCATAATTTACAATTCATGAAAGAAGTATCTAATTCAAATGCGTCAACTCCATTATCAACAAATAGAGAACTTATAAGACTGTATACAGCTCCATTGTTGAATAATCAGCCATGTCTAGTGTCTAGCAATCAGAATACAACTAATCAGGTCAGCCAAAGTTTGACATGTTCTGTAACTTCTACAATGTGTGGTCAATCAGATGAGGTGCAATTGAACATGAGTCAAGTAACAGTTGAAACTTTGACATTACCGACTCCCAATAAGCATAACGTAACATCACCTAGTCAAGTTATTGATGATATGGCACTCACATGTAGCCAGCTTAGACAGAGCTCTGTTTCAATAGCTACAGCTATACCGTCGCAAGGACTTCGATTTATTAATCCAACCAGTGCTCCTTATTCACCTTCATGTAATCAACTTCAAAAAGTACCACCTAAGATGGCTGTAGCCGCATGTTGTCCTAAGACCATGACTTCGGTTTCTATTTCTCAAAACGTTAATAGGTTAAAAGTGAATAAACCTCAAGTTTGTTTGTCAGGATCAGCTAGTCAAACGGATGACAGTGTTACATCTGCATTGGTTCCTTTGAACGGAGATCACGCACAAAGTTTAAAAACTGTGACTTTGGAAACCAGAGTTGAAGTGCCTCAAGGACACAGATCGTCTAAATTAACTCGTGATCCACGCATATCTAAATATTATGGCCTTACAGAAAGTCATGCATTTAATATACCTGTGATTTCGTGTGGTCAAGTAGCACTTAGGGCTAATGTAAATAGTAGCGAAGCTTTGAGATTGCCTAGTCCACCTACCAAAATAGGTGAATGTCTCAAACCAGCATCCGTGTATGAACAGACTCAAAATAATACTATAGTTAACTTAAATGATCCTACAGTTTTGAAAATATCACAACCACAAGCACTGAAAAATTCAATTCCAAACGAACATAAACTCACACACTTACAATCTCAGCTGCGCAGTTACAATACTCCAACTTTCACATCAACTAATGCATCTTTACAGAATACATTTCTTTTTAAACATGGAGAGTCTCAAAAACAATGTATGTCTAATTTAACTGCACTTACAAAAGTTTCAAATGATACTTCTCTTAACGGACATGTGCTCTGTAAAAACTTTTTACCAAATGAATCCACTGATGTTGCAAAATCTCCTACATCAGTGCCAACGTCTAGGCAGTTAAAAAAAGTTTCCATGTCTACTATTATGAATGATCCTAAAGCCACATACGATTCATCGTCTGATAGGAATAAGCTTACTTTTGATGATATGACACCGTCTATTCAAATAGTAAAAGATGATGCAAAAATAGTTACTTTAGTGGCTAACTGTGAAACGCCTGCAAAAAAATTAACGCCTACAAAAACCATTAAAGAACTCAACTCTGCTTTGTCCACATTTCCAGAACCTTCAAAATATTCTACTGCTTCTAAAATACAAAAACCTACACAGTCACTGCCTTCAGAAGTGGCTTGTCAACTCCCAAATGAAACAAAACGTATTGCATTAGCACATCCATCTGGGAAAACTCAAAAATGTTCCGTATCTCTTGATCTTAAAACCAATAATGAATCTAAATTTACTAGGCCCATATCACAAGTCTCAAAAGACTTAGCTGGACAATGTACAAGTGAAAGTTCCGAAACTCAAAAAAGCACTTCAACAAGTTCAAGTGACTCAATTGGCTTTTATTCACCTCCTGTATTACCAATATCATCTTATGAGAAAACTCTGGAAGTTTTTGAACAACTTAATAGTTCTTATTTAGATTACGATAGATTAAGTATAATATATCGCCAGGATCTTTGCTCAAAAGAGAATAAAGTAAAAAGAAAAAGTTTTGCTACTTGTGAGAAATCTGCCAAAAGAATATCTTTACAAGAATATAAGAAACGACCATGAGAAACTATTTCCAAGTTTATTTTTTGGGATTTGATATTATCACTTGTATGGGGTACTAAAAATGAAATAGATAACACTTAAAAATTCGAACAATTGCCTACAAATTTGAGTTATCTATTAGAGGTTTTGAGATTGTTGATACCAACACTAGTATATTTAAACTAACATTTAACTCCATTTTCACTCATCGTTGTCTTAGAAAGTAAGCTGTATTTTCAATGGGAAACCAAATAAATCCACAAAGATCCTATCATAACCAAAATGTATATTATTGTGATTTATAGATGTTATTTTTATCTTAGCAAACTAGTTCTAGTTATATAAGCAACTTTTTTTTATATTTTACCGCTAAAATAGTCTGTCCTTTAGTCTTAGTTTTTGTATGTATATATGATATAATATTTTATACATGTAATAAAAACAAATAAATTTTTTTCGTTGTTAGATTTATAAGTTTTTGTCTAAAATAGATAACACAGAAACGTTACCGTTTGAGTTTAAAAAAAATATATTTAAGGAATGTATTTACTGTGTCTCGAACTTGATATTCCCAGACATATTTTTGCTAACGGCATTGATTTAGCATATTGTCATTGTAGAAGTGATTTTCTTTTGTAAATGATTTAAGATGAACCTTATAGTTAAGTGATATTGGTTGGTAGTAGTTAATTATTTTACTAGATCAGTTTAAAAAGTAGTTTGGTATTAGTTTAATTCGACATAATTTTATTGTTTGAGAAGGGAAGCAAAAACTGTTTCAGTATTTTTAATCGAATGGACTTATGTTTCAATGGGATCAGTTTAAAAGTTAGCAAGTATTTCTTTTTAGGAATTTGTAGCGTTGTAGCCTTGTTGGTTCAAGCGTAAACAGCATACATTTGGAATGTCAAATTTGGATTGGAATGGGTTTGAATTATGTTTGTACTATTTATTTATAAAATTAATGTTATTTGTATATTATGTACTGTACTGATATGCGACGTCATTCATCTAGAAACATCATCGACCAATTCTTTTGCAGGAAATTATAAATTTTATGGCTTAACGGATAGAGAGCGTAGCTGATTTGATGACGTCACTGTTTTTTTAGTCATACTATGAACTATAGTTACACGTGCAACTAAATTATACAAATTAGTAATCAACGCCAAATCGCAGCACTGAGTTTTTAAACACATGACTACATTAAGATCGTTATGTTGCCGTAATTGTATATCGAACTGAGCAATGCATTGTTCTTGTTATGGGACCTGTGCATAACAAGGACAATGGTTGAAGAGGAAAAGGTTGTTTGTTTTTGAGTTCCCATATACTTACAAAAGAAATAAGTATACATTTCTGACGTTCTTGTTATGTTCTGGGAGTATAACTGACAAGATGTACTCCCAGACATAGAGATACATGTGTTTAAAAAACCTTTAGAATCTTTGGACCTAGATTGCTATAAGGACTTTTGAGGACAAGGTCTAGAGAGGCTCAAGAGGCTGTCCTCAAAGGGACAAGGTCTAGAGAGGCTCAATATACCTAAGTTGTAACGTAGTTCTGTTAAATGGCAATTTTAAAAATATTATTGCATATAAACCTAGTTCGTTAGCCAACTTCAAGTTTTAATTGTACTATATTTGCTTTGTATAAGTGCTTGTTAAACTTAGAATGAAATTTGTTAGCGTCATTTAGTTAGGATATACGGCCGGCTCTGTTTCCAATGAGATGGGCAATGCCATATTAAGTTAATGTTGTACTGTAGTAATGTAATGTAAGAGCAATTGATCTTGAATGATTTCTTTCTTAAGTTTACGCACTACACGTGTCTTATTTCATATTTACTCGAGTTGAACGTCTAGAGAGCGCGATCATTTTGTTGAGTGACGCAGCTGAAGCACTAGTATTTTAAGATGTGCGTTGATAGTGCCACGATTTAAGAACTTTTTGTGTGTGGGCCCTAATATGTGTTAGTCGATGTGTTGAGTATAGTATTATTTACTGATTAGTTTTTTACCATTTTGTTTAACCTCAGGCGCAAGGTTTATGTTTAATAATTTAATATATGTGTGATGTTGATCGGTACATTTTATTTCAAATTGGCTGTTTCCCGCGGCTTCACCCGCCTTTTACTATGAACGTTATTTACTTTTTACAAAACTTGGTATAGCTACAATTGCTATATGACAAACATCCTTTCCCTTAAATCGTAATCAAGATTTCATTCACAATAAAATTTTCTATTTACTTTTTTTTATGTCAAGAGAGTTTATGTTAAACAAGCGGCTGCTCCGCTGACGGTAAGATATAGCCACAGCTTACATATATCTTAGATATTATAGTTTCGACGACACGTTTCTGTGGCCGGCGTGTAAGGCAAATTGTGTAAGTCTACCGGATACTCTACCATCTGGATCGAAACATGACATTGTCTATATGGTGGCAGAAATTAGTATAAGGCGGTGGTGGTGGATCTTAAACTAACGCCATAGACAATTTTTCCCAAATCAACGACAAATACTTCTACACTCGTGGTCTGAAAATTCTTGCAATTTCACAGACTAGTAAGAGAACTATACGTTTGCATTGTGCAATTTATTCATTTCATATGCAGTGGTTGCGGTTTACGTTACAAGTTCGCGAATTATACACCCTTACTTTTTTTCTTTCTTTAGGTTTTGGCCTTCACGTTAGTATTTTGCCAATTGTCAAGTATAAATTTGCGTCAAATTTTAAATCAATTTTAATTAATTATAATTAGTCATCAGTCATAAGACGTCAGTAAGTCATGTCAGGGTAAAGCGGTGGCTTCATTACTCAAGGTCATGTAATGAGATTTGTCGGCAACGAGGAAATATACGATACGCTAATTCCTTTATGATTGTTTCATATGTGCACTTTCACTGAACAAAATTGTACAAAATGCCACTAAAATTGACTAATTTCACTCAATATTTAAACGAAATTCAATAATTATGAAAAAACTTCGACCATCTTTTCTCTCAATGGCGCCAAAATTTCTTATACCCTTAGCAATATGTAAACAAACATGAAAGATCAGTAAATTATGAAAGATGTTATTTTATAAGGCATATGCTAAACAGTTGTGTGATTTTAAGCTACACAGCGCCATCTCTTGAGAGTGAGGTACCGCTATTTTGAGTGTTGGTGTTGCAGTATGAAAAATACTCGTATTCGTTCAAACCAAGTTTCGTTGGAAGTTTACATGGTAATGGTACATCACATATTTAAACTTTATCGTTTTTTATTTTTATTTTAGAAGTTACATGGGGAGCAATTACACATTTTACCACTTTGCAAGCATCTCTCTCGTAAAACAATTGGGTTTATAAAAAAAATTAAAACTCAATATCTTTTTTAAGGACCTATCCATAGATACCCCACACTAATGGATTTTATAAAAAAAAAGTGTTTTAGTTTTAAGTGGGTTCCTCATACTTAAAACTAAAACACTTTTTTTTTGCTATTTTTCTATTTTTGTGTGAAAAAATTAATGCGGTTTACTGAAAACATTTACTTACCAAGTTTCAACAGTATAGATAGAGAAATCACCTCTGTGGTCTTGCAGTTCAGTTTTTGGATTTGACTTCATGAGGTCCCGGTTCGATTTCCGGTCTGGCAACAATAAGAGAATTGGATTTTTCCAATTTTCTAATAAAAAAAAATGTTGGTCGGGATTGGAAATGTGCCCGGTTGGCGATAGGCTGGCCACCTATCACATTGTGGGTCTTTGGCTAGTCGTGGGTGCCCTGCATGTGCCTCTGCCTACCTTTTCGGGGATATGGGCGTGAATGGGTGTCTTTCAGATCTTATAGATTCGTGACATTCGGACGAACAGACAGACAGACTTGATGAATCATTCCGGATTAGATTATTCTAGTTTTTAGAAGGAATATTTTGGGTTGTGCGCCAGATAACAAGATGATATATTTTTTAAATGTTTTAGAGTCCTCCCGCTCTTGAAGTGAAATTTGAATTTGATCTGACCTTTTAAAGTAAGTGTAAAACACATTCTAAGAATGCATAGATACGTACGTCTAAAAGCGTCTACAAATACATTTAATGCAAAATTCCTCAAAGAGAAATCTTTTCGTGTGATTGAATAGAAATAGGAACATTCTTTTTCAACTGAATACTAAATGCTTAAACCGCATAAAATGCGGGATGCTGTATATTACAAGAGGAAGACATCTCATATTTTCAATATTGCTGCAGCAAGCATACGGAATGTCTTTGCCTCGGGAGACGCCATCTTGCGAACATAACATGTCAAACATTTAAGAATGTGAGGGAAGATTAAAATACGTTTTACAATCTGTTGCAGGTTTATCCAGATCCTTAAGTTGAGTATTATTTGGTTGGGTACTACAAAACGGGTAGGTATTACTTAAAAATTAGCAATGAGTGATTTTAAAATTGATTAATTACTAATTGTCCAAGACGGTTAGACTAAGTAAGTTGTTGTGTGTTTTGGCAGGTTACGTAATATTAATCAGCAATTATCGTACAAATATTTTGCGATTTAACTGATAGTTTGTTGCAAGTTACTAATTTGCGGATCACGTCAGTGGGCTTCACCCAAGAGACCGCTTTGTTTGGAGATAAGACCGCCTTTAGTGTACTATAAACTATAATAATTGAACTTATTTTGTAGTAAGTTTAACTGTGCACAATAAAGAGTTCATTCATTCATTCATTCATTAAAGAGGCTTGACATGTTCATCTCAGTCGGTAACACTACATTGCCATCTTCAGTAGGCGTGCTTTTCTTAATATTACGAGATTCGTCTGCATGTTTGACTTCCGTTAGAAAAAATCGAGATACCTAAAAAGCAAAAAACAATGTCACGAAAATCCACCTAAAAATACAGATATCAAAATAGTCTTAAGTAGGTAACCCAAAAAATATAACGTTACAATCAATTATTTTACGTTTTGTTTGAAGAACTTAATGAATTGTATTTTTAATATTTGATAAATTGTGTCCGTATTTATATTATCTATCAGTAAAAATATCGGTAAGGAAATGGTTTCAGGTCCGTCCAATTTCCACCTAAGCTCTTAAAATCTTGAGGACGATCTTGAAATCTACCTTGGTATTCTAGTAACATTGTAAAGGTTTTTCATTGTCTAACACATTTATAAAACTACGTAATAAATAAATGCATGTAAATCTTTCGAGTCGTATTGGATTTGTGTGATTTTTATGAATGTATAATTAATAATTGTGGAAAACTAAATTAGATTGCTGGAGTATTCCCATCGTCGTGCGGTTGAACATATTAGGTGATAGATTTGTCGCAATTTACCCGGATCGGTACAGTTTCCTATGGAATATGACATGTGACAGGAGTACATCGGTTTTTATCCTTACATTAACATTAACCACGGCTAGACAACAGAGTTGAATTAAATTGAAAATTCATTCACGTTTATTCCACATAGACCACACAATGGGTACTTCTGACGCGTCGATATACCTAATATCTATTTATAAGTCTAACCTACTTACCTACCTAGTTATAATCCAGTTTGGTACCTTATCAAACTTACCTATCCCAGCAACCATTATCCCAGTGTTCACCATTATTATGTTCTTGTTTCGAGGGTATGAGGCTCACTCAAATACTCATATGTCCCTAGTTTATGCTTGCTACTATATTTACTTATCTCTGCTACTGCGGATTCTTTCAAGGGTGAGTCTAACTCTTATTAATCTAACTGACTTATTCTTGGAGTCTTGCGTTTTTTCTTTCGTTATTTCCATATAAATACAAAATGAGGAACAGACCACATACTTTAGCTACCTATTGCATTCACATACATTTTTTTTTTTCATTTATAATATTAGTATAGATAGAATAATAGATAGAAGACATAAAAGAAGACATGCGCAGAAAAACTACAAAAATCGATTCCAACTATTATTTTCTCATTGTGATGTGGTATTTTTTTTGAAATGTAGCACATGGAGATGGTCCCACATACATTCTTATCAATATCCTACTAGTAGTAGTATGAATTAAACTTAATAATGCACATTTTTTTTGTATTGCATTTTAAAATTTATGCACTATTAAGTATAATAAGTGTTTTTTGAAACCACTAAAGAGATGATGATAAAATTAATATGGGACGAGTAGTTTCTATTGAAGACAAGTTTACAGAACAAATGTGGGTGGGTGGGTGTGTGTGGGTTCCAATAAACTTTGAATTAAGTGTGAGCTCAGTTTTTTCTTTAAATGATTTTTTCAGAGGCCACCTTGGAACCATAACCTATATTTCTAAAATAGAATCATAAAAATAAGTTATATTTATAGTGGTAGCATAGAGTACATATAAAAACATGCAGTTGAATTTAAGACCTTCTCTTTGTGAAATCGGTTAAAAATGAAAGTTATGAATCCTAAGTAAACAGATATATTTATAAATGCAGCGCTTACAGCATCTCGTTTTGGCATGTGGAAGTATGAACTGGCTGGAATGTGTCCAAGTCCCTGGTGGGGTCTCAACAACCTCGTACTCAATTCTTTCCACCCCAACAGGGATTTTCCACCCCACCGGAATGAGGGATGAATCTTATTTCTCAGGCTTGACACAGTTTAAACAAATTTTTCTTTTGTATTTATCTTCAATATGACGTAATACGGACATTTTTGAATGTTCTCGTTAAACGAGAATATTTCTATTACATGCGATATACGAAAATTAATCTACACAAGTGGTCGCCCGTTGGTCGAAACACACACGCACGCACGCACGCACGCACGCACGCACACACACACACACACACACACACACATAATACATTTTAATATCTCGTTGATAAGAACGCCATCTTCATTTCTCAAGACCAACTGCTAAACTTTATGAATAGTCAGTGCGCCATCTGTGATCATTTATCGTTATCATCGATATATTTGTTTGTGTGTGTCAAATGCATGGTAGTGTGGGTAGTGTTTTATTTATTGATTTAATGTACTTTGTAAGCATTATTATTGAAAAATATTAGCATTCTGCACTTCTCCCACATTTAAATTCTCCTGCGTCCGCGCAATTTTCGTAAAAAGGGATCCAAAATTTTGACATCATAATATATTAATATAATATGTAGATCACACCAACATTACGATACGAGACATACGGAATTGGCATTCACCTAAAATATGTTCTGTTGGTGCATAATAGGATAACCACTGTTATTGTCTGTGGAGATAGTTAAGAGGCTGAAGGAGGCAAAGACCACTTTATATTGGTTTATCTAAATTCTAAAACGTTTCCATTCGGCGGCGGTTTGTTCTTAGTTCTTACCATCAAGAGAGTCAACATCTTGTTTACTTTCTATACTGCATGTAGTAAATGTAATATAGATGTCTAAAATAAGTTAAGCGCAGTGAAACTGCAAAAAAAGATTTTAATTTCAATATGTTAATTATTTATTTAATTTTTACTTGGGATTACATCGTTAGAATCATACTTAGGAGAAATTAAATGTACTTACAAATACATAAATTAAATATAAAAATGTATAAAATTCTTTAAGTAAAAAATAAATTGAAATCGATTAACATTCACGAAAATAAGTATGGGGGAAAACAAATAAACTCCTTCTTTTTTAAAAATTGGTTTAATATGGATAAGGGATTAAAAATATGCGGTACTCTATGTTTCGAAAAAGGTTATAGAGTATTTTTTATCCCATTGGGGATAAAAAGTATCTAGTCTTTAACCTTTTTCGAATTCTTACCAGTAGGGTTCCCATGGGAGAAAGAAAAAAAAAATAAATGAATAAATGGCTCCGACTTTAGTGTTTATTTTTGTTAGATAGGGTTGCACTTTACAGATTCTCCCGTAAATGTTTCAAATCAGTTTTATGGTTTAAAAATCACAGACATAAAACTTTCAGCATCAATGGCAAATATTTCAAGATGGTTTTCAGACTTTATGACACACACTTTTTTTAACCATATTAGGTAATATCATGACTGTGAAAGTTTGTCTGGGTACTACGATTAGGTTTATATATGCTGGAAGAT
This sequence comes from Calephelis nemesis, assembly GCA_002245505.1. Lineage (NCBI taxonomy): Eukaryota > Metazoa > Arthropoda > Insecta > Lepidoptera > Riodinidae > Calephelis > Calephelis nemesis. The sequence goes on from NJDD01003444.1 coordinate 29,941, forward strand.
CCAAAATCAATCATGGGTAGGTATTTATTTTTGGAGAGGAATTACCGTACCTAACAGGTGGTAAAAGTTTAGGCAAACGATATTAATCGTCTCAGCTTTGGAATAAGAAGAAATATTGTAAAAATAATACATACCCAATTTTTTCCATACCAACTGTTATTAGCTTTCAGACGGAACGAAGTTTGCCGGTTCGACTGGCTTTACATAGAAAAAAAAACTCCGGAAGTGCCAGCAGAAGTGAAAACTTGAATATTAATGTTGTGCGTTTTTGATGTTTTGGAATGGTTAGGGAATAATTTTGCACGAATTGCTTTAATCAGTATGAAAGTACTATAATTTATGTGGTAGAATACAATATTCGTTTATTGCGCTATCGTACACAAACATGATAACACGAACATTTGCCCAAGCACCCTGCGCCGTCTTGCGAATTTTCGATCAGGTCATTTGTCCTGACGCGAGTTTAGAAGTTTTTACCCATTCCAATAACAGTGCGCAACGCAGCTAAAGAAGTTTTCACTTCAAAAACTTAATAAGTATCTTCACGATCGTATCCCCGAACAGATAGATCGAGGTACAACTGGGTCACTCATGATTGACTGAAAGTGCTACTCAGCTACCTATTACTTTAGGATTTGCGTATGTTAATGTTTATGTCATATTTGATGTAGGTAAGTCTAAGTTCTTTCTGTTTAGTTTTTTTTGCACAAATGAAAAAGTTGTAATAGGTGATGCTCACTGATATCTGATAGCTTATTGTCAACCGGCCACTTATCCAAGTTTGGGCAACTTTGCTTTCATTATAAAGTAAAAGTAAAGTATCTTCACGCTGTATCTCTGAAGAGGATGAGGGATGTACCATCAGATCACTAACGACTAGCCGAACATTTTAGTCGCACAATGTGATCGGTGTCTAGCACATAGCCAACCGAACACATAACATATAGCGGGAAACTTTGTTTTTATTAAAAAAAAAACATATTTTTTGTTCCCCAACCTGGGAATCGACCCGGGCCCTCATGAAATCAAGCCCGCCTCAGACCGCTAGATCATAGAGGCAATTATTGCTTTCATTAGATAATTGATTTGTTCCAACCGGGAACCAAAACCAAGACCTCATGTGGTCGATCCTAACCCGGTCCACTAGACTACGTAGGAGGCGAGGTAAGGCGAAAAATTAAGGGGAGGATTGAATAAACATAAATCATAAATATTTGAGATCGAGTAATTAGTTAACCCTGGTGTATTTATTGGTATCTATCCATACATAGTCGAATGGTAACTGACATGATGGTTTCCAATTGTCTCAATAAGGCCCGCCCCATACATTGGGCATTTTGTCACGGAATTTCGTTTGGGGAAATCGAAACGAAATTTCGCCCATAGCAAATTCACACGAATTCCTGATACGTTTGGTATGTCAGTGGACTTGTATGAATTTGCTGCGTTCCAAATTTTTTTGAAAAGGAATTCCGTAACAGAATTTCGAGTGTATGGGTCGGGCCTAAGCAAGGGACATTCTAGTTTGCAGAATATCTTGTGTGCAAATGTACGGAAATGTTTTCGCTCGACTGCTCCACCGCCCTAGTGCTAAGTTTCAAACATTTTGTATAAACTATAATATTAATCTAATGCCGGAGACTGGAGAACTTCCTTCAGTAATACTAAAGTACCTTCACGCCTATATTCCTGATGAGGTGGGCAGAGGCACAACCAGGGCACCCACGACTAGCCGAAGACACTAAGTCCCATAATGTGATAGGTGGCAAGCCTATCGCCAACCGGGCATATATTCAATCACTAGCAACATTTCCCGAGCTACGTTTTTTTTATTAGAAAATTGGAAATACCCAATTTTATTTTTGTTGCCCGACCCGGTCTAGCCTCTGTGGTATAGCGGTTCAGTTGTTTGACTTGACTGCCTGAGGTCCCGGGTTCGAATCCGTAATATCTTTTTTTTTTGTTATTAATTATATACACCTATTACTTAAAAGTGCTATTAACTAATAGATTTGAAGTCGGTGCTAAGCCTTAAATGTAATCATTATATTATAAGTACCTAAGTATTTAATTGGATTGGCACCGACATATAACCTATTTTTATTTTATTTTATTTATTTTTATTTTACACTTTATTGCACACGTAATATAGAGTTGACAGTGAGAAAATACAAATATAAATATTGTACAAAAGGCGATCTTATCTCTTACAAGAGATATCTTACAGCTAACCTAAGATAGAGAAAAACAATACAAAACAAAAAGCGATAGGTAGACAGTGTACAACCTTAAGATTAAAGAGTTAAAAAAAACTTAATTAAACTTATAAACTATTCTACATAAATACTTACTTAATATTAATATTAATAATAAAAAGGTACCAAAAAAACGAATATAAATGTTATACCTACTAATAGTTTAATTCTAACAATAAGTGATACCATTATGGACTAGAGGAGTAAAACAGTTTTAAACGATTTTTAAATGAGGTTATGGAATTATTATTTCGAATATCAAATGGAAACGCTCTTTCAAATACTTTGGAGCATTAGGGTTAAAAATGATGTTAAAAAGGAGACACAATAGATATTAGTAAATAGCACATATAAGTAATAGGTAATTAATATTAAACCTTTATTATTTTCTACTTTTTAGTTTTGAAGTCGGTTTTAATTAACGTAGTTATTTTTATTTAATACTTTTTAGTTTATTGTTGATATGATTTATTTGACAATAGACCTTTTCCTCTCTGCCAGGTAGCTCGTGAGAAGCGAGCACAGGTTAAAGTATAGATCATTACCAACAAGACCTCTGGTGGTTGAATGATGTGGAGCAACTTGCCGGGGGTTCTATCGCCTTACCTATTCCAGCTACCTTAATGACTGTCACGTTCCAGTCGGAGGGTATGGTAGCCTAACATCCCGGTCACAGAACAGTGATGCACCTTGAACATCTATGGTGTGACTAGGCCACGGTTCTCTCTTGCCCCAGAAGAGCCCTGTGCTGATTCATTGAAATTTCAAATTTTAATAATCGTAAAATTAAAAATTTTCCATGAACCCTCGACTAAACCTATGAGTATTATAGCCAAGATATAAAAAAAACCTTCGTTTTTTTATATATCTTGGCTTGAAACAATACACACACACACACACACACACACACACACACACACACACACACACACACACACACATTCAGAGAATAAAAAATGCTAAAAACTACATTAGTTAAAACAACAACAGTTCCCAAGCATATTGAACGGGTGGACAAAAGTTCTTCAGTGTAGTGGAAAAATGTGTGAAGTACACATAAAGCATTCGCAGCAGCGATCGTTGGTAGAAAAATGACAAAGACCAGATATAGAATGCGAATCTGTATGGATGTAGGTACCTCGAGAGACCTAGGTCAACATTTCACGATAAAGTCGCTCGGGGATTATACAGAGTTTGTTGAAAAAATATATGAAACCGGCTTGTTTGTATAAAAAAACTATTAAATATGAAGTTAGGAATTTGGAATTGGGTGGACGTAGATCCAGTATCCAGGGCGTAGATTTTAAGTATGAAAATAAATAAAAAAAACTGAACTTCTCAGTAACGAAATCGCTGGCAGGCCGGACTTCCGAGTTATTAAAATAAAACAATTTGAAATTGAAGTTGGTGTCCATCTATCTAATCCCTTGCAATTTTTTTATGAGAAAATTGGAAATACCACATTTACGTTTTTGTTGCCCGACCCGGGATTTGAACCCAGGTCCTCATGAAGTCAAATCCAACACTTGGACCGCTAGACCACAGAGGCTCTGAACTATACCTAATTTTCGAAAATAGATCGACCGAAATCTATACGTCATTCAAGCGGTTGCGTAATAGACTTAAAGAAACTAACAATCGAGTTGATATCCTTCTCGCTTTGATCCTTTGGAATTGCTAAAGGAGAAACAGTCGAGCCTACAAGCTGTCGATTTAATAACAGACTGTCGAGCCTTTTCGAAATAAAAAGCGATTTATTCGTGGCCGGGATTTGGGGTCAAATGAAAAGGTTTTCTTTTCCTCATGATTATGATAACACAGAGCCTTCAGGTAGTGGTCGGGTAAGCTACGTATTTCTTTGATCTTTTACTAAATGAACATAATGTTTACCTTTTCTTAATCCCTGTTAACCTTTGCTTCAAGAAATCATAGTTCATTCAATTGAACTAAAAATAAATATATATTATAATAGGAGCCCGCTCCGGCTTCGCAATGGGGTACAAATTTCAATTTTTTTTTTAAATCAACGACCAGCGATAATGTCTGCTTCTGCCTAAAAGTAAAAGATTTTTCAAAAAGGTCCAGTAGTTTTGGAGCCTATAAATAAAAACAAACACACAAACAATCAAATCTCTCTCTTTACCATTACAGTGTAAATTATACACCGAAAGCTCCACCTACTAGGTCCAATTGTACTTTTAAATACCCTCACGAAATTTCAACCTAATCGGTTTAGCCATTTAGAAGGTATGTAAAATAGGTAAATGCGAAAGAATAATTTTTAAATTTTACTACCCGCTTTCCCGTGGAAATGAAGCATGTTCTGCGGTAAAAAGTAGTCTATGTACATCAAGGAATGTTCATGAGGGATAATGTTGGCTTCCAATGGTAACAGAATTTGCAATACTATCAGAATCAGTTGATTGCCCTGCCTAGGTATTCAATACAAACAAACAATTAAGTTTTTCCTCATTATCATTAGTATTAGTCAGTAAAAAAAAGTAAGTGAACATCTTTACGCCCATATCTCCGAAGGGGTAGGCATAGGTACAATCAGGGCACCCACAACTAGCCGAAGAAACTAAGTCCCCCAAGTGATAACTTATCGCCGACCGGACATAATCCAATCCTGGGAAACACTAATTTTATTAGGAAATTGAAAATATGCATTTTCCAATTTTTTTTGTTGTCCGACCCAGGGATTGAACCCGTGACCTCAAGAAGTCAAGTCCGACGCCGGACCTATAGACTACAGAGGCCATTAGTATCAGTATAGATTAATTTTATACTTACGTTCTATTGGGTACTGTTAGGTAATATAGGTATTTTGCTTCGAACAAAATTTTTAATTTCGCGACATCTTTTGAATGTATTGTTTGATTTGAATCTCAAAGTATTGATACAGTCTTGGACATGAAATTGTTTGTTTGGATAAGGATTAATACGAAGGTATGGATTATCTACAATCTACATGGTCCGAATATTGTCACTGCTTTTATTAACTTTTAAAATATATACAATTTTTCGTAGTAAAACACTTTGACTCATCCACTATACTTTACGCAACTCTTCAGCCAACCGGTTGGATGATGTATGGTATGTACAAGTGTTTTACTACGAAATAGTGTGTATACAATGGAATTCCACCAAGTGTCGACGATAGCAAGTACAGATTCTTTTAAAATATATAAATATAGGTAAGTTATATTGCCGTAATCATAATAGTTATCTACCATAGATACGTTAAACTTATAACTCCGATATAGCCACCCGTTCTACTACCTACTTATAAATTACAAGTGAATTGTTTGTTTACTACATCATTTTTAAATGACTTCATAAAAAGAAGGTTCTGAATTCGATCAACTGTTTCTAATTACTAGTAATTATTTAGATTCTTAACCCTTATAGATTCGTCATGTGTGTCCGTCTGTCCATCCATATGTCCGAGCCACAGGTCTTTTCCGAAAGTTGAATAGCTCTGGTATTGAAACTTGGTAAGTAGATGTATTATGTTAACCGTATTAATTTTTTTAGACAAAAATAGAAAAAATAGCAAGGAGGAAGCGGCTCCTTTGCAGAATAGACCATCTGTCTTCCTGCCAGGCAACTCGTAAAAGGCAAGCATAGGCTTACCGTCATTAACGCCATTGACATTGACTAACTAGATGGTAGAGTTTCCGCCATAAATATTTCTGCCGCCATAACGTCAGTGCTTGCCGTTGACGTATTCTGGTTTAGGTTAGCAACGCATTATTACCACCTTTGGCGGCGTGATTTTCTTACCTTCACGAAATCCGTCTGCTTGTTTAACTTCCAATATCATAAAAGTAAAAATACTAAAACAAATAAATAATATTTAAAAGAACTTTTTCGCTATCTCTATTTTTATCTATTTACACAAAAAAATAATATTTTCCTCTATTAATCCTGATCTTCCGTCATCAGATAGAGACGTGGTGGCAATGGGGATTAGGAATGGTGGAAATAAAGATGTGAGAGTGGAATACATTAGAATGTCATACTTTTTCATGTATCGATACGCATTGCAAGGGCACTTAGTAGTGTAGGGTGTGCAGTATTCTTTCAAGCGTCATTGAAAAGAGGAAGAGGTTATATATTCGACTCCTAAAAATCTTTATGTATATTTTTTACATATGTATGCCAATCGGGCACATACATATCAATCTCCGAGTAACGTTATTTTTAAAAAAAAATTAAAACCACATTTTCTTTTCGTTTCCCGATCCGGGTCTCGAAGTCGGAACCTCATGAAGTCGAGTCCAACACCGAACTGCTAGACTGAACAGGCTAAGTGAGGCGACTTCCTTAACTGCTTGTACGTTTACGAGCGACGAGGCTTGAAAGCATTAAGTCCCGGGAGCCAGTCACGGGATGTGCACTTTGAGTCCATGAATTCTGGGTCAGTAGTTCGAGAGTGAGATTTGAAAAGGGTTATTGCACTACCGCGTTCGCGTTTGGGGATTAACCGATCCAAGCATTTGTTTCCGCTGGAGGGAATGCCAATAAATCCATACATTTTAATAGCCTCTTTCATTGGATCGCCAACGTTTGATTGCAATATTGTAGAAAAAAACTGGCAGAGCGAGCGCATTCATCATAACTCATAGACATTGACTACTCGCGATGCCGGCGAAAAAATGTATTAACCCTCTTTTTTTAAATCTTAGAGGCAAATTAAATACGGCTACATAAGTTAAGTTTTTCAGTAAATTATCTGTTTTTCAAAGCACTCCGAAATATAAAAGTTAAATAGGAAATAGTAAAACTTTATGTTAAAGATATTTCGATGCGCATTTCTTTGTTTCAAGGCTAACGTGATCAAGGAAGATTTTAAACTACTCGTACATTTTGGGTAGGATTGTTGGGGGTTAGTTACTAAATTGAAATTTTATGATTATTACATATTAAAGATATTTTCCTTTGAAGATAAAAAAGGAAGATATTACACTATTAATATTTGGGATATCCTACTAGGACTCTACTGAACTCAAAGCCTTGTTTATTTTTTTGAAGTGAAAGTTCTTTAGAATCGTTGTGATTTCAAAACGAGTGCAACGGAAAAGCGACAGGTAAGTGACACAAATATATATTCATCTCACTCTTTTGCAGGTAAGAGACACAAATATATATTCATCGCATTCTTTTGTCGATTTACTGAAGTTTCACTTCTATCGTGTGTGAGTCGCAAACACCTTTTTTTTATTTATTTTAATTTATCATGATGCAGAAACTGGACCAAAAATTAGATGTTTTCTATTATTTGCTAGATATTAGTCGGTGGTCTAACTGTAAGCCAGGTTTAATCAAAATTGGTTAAGTATCAGAGGAGTCACCTTCAACAATATTGTAGTTGGGTAATACTGACGGAGACGCGTGCGTAATTTAGTGTCTAATTAACTTTTCTCCGTGTTGTTCCGGGCTTTTTTGCAGAATAGACCATCTGCCTTCCTGTGTCAGGCAGATCGTAAAAGGCGAGCATAGGCTTGCCGTCACTAACATCGTGACATCTGGCTAGGTGGTAGAGTTTCGCAGCGATTCACCCGGATTGGTACCACCGCCTTACCTATTCCTGCCGCCGTACCGTAACGTCATGATATGTTTCGGTTCGGAGGATAAGGAAGCCGCTTAACTTACTTTTGCTCGAGGCCTAACATCCCGGCCTCTGGTTAGCAACGCACCATTACCACCTTTGGTGGCTCTAGACGGCGGGAATTTCTTACCTTCAGGAAATTCGTCTGCTTGTTTGCCTTCCGATGTTATAAAAAAGTCAAAAAAAGCGTTGAAAGTTCAAAAATGATGTTACGATAGCGTTTCATTTAACCGGGGGAGAATTGTAACGTTTCATTTCGGGATCCGTAGGTACTTTGTACTTTCATCATACCGACAAAACAAATAACAATTAAACATGAAACATTCCGTATGTGCCACTCTCGTAAAATAGCCCCTCAATTGTTATTTAAATGTAAGTCTTATCGTGCAACATGTAGTGAACAAATTCGTGTGACACCAACTAAGTGGTTTTCAACAAAGGATATTTTTATTGTTGGCGATCGGGCCACGACACGATATGTAAAAATTTTAGTTTATTTCGCATACAAGGTGAGATTTCTTTTAAGTAGAGATGGAAAATAACTTGGATTCCATTAAGTATTTACGACTTTTCATGAGATATACCTAAAATTCGGATCAACTACTTCGCGATACGTTAAACCAAATTTTCAATTAGATTTAAGCCTACTATGCTTAAAAAATATTTCGCTAAGTAACTAATTTTTAAATAGGTGACGTCGCTTCATTTCAACTAGAACAATCTATTTATATACGTAACGAAATCCAACCGGTCAAGTTATAATGCTACAGGCAGACACACAGACACGTCCAACTTACAACATCTCTATTTTAATGTGATTTGGATGAATTGCAAAGATTACGAACATAATATCGTATGTTTTTATATTATGTTTCATCAGCCGCCTCTCAGTTCACTCAATAAGTCCTTTGTTCCTCAGTAAGTTCTCGTCAAGAAACATGAACTTGAGTCCGAACGAGTCCGAACTCGATTGGTAGTAATTACAGGGATACGTTTTCTATTTTCGAGTTCCGTTATTAAACCAGCTCACTTCTGCCAGCGTAAGTTAGTTAAATAGGTAGGTCTAATTATCGATTAAAAGTGAAATAAATACGCATAGTTCGTTTGATATTCATTCCGATGCATACGTATGACCTGCAAATGAACTGACGACCTTAAATACCTCTACAAATCTCTACAAACTACAGCTAAGGGCCATCTACAGCCAAAGATCATTTAAAATCTGACGTGATCGAGATCGAGAGATCGATCATTAAACTATACCTACCCAATGAAGAACTACGATACCACAGACACATACGCACGCAGATATGAGAAACTTATAACATCCTTCGTTTTGCCTTTTTGGTTAAAAATGAAGTGTGTCACCAAGAAAATTCATGTACAAAACTTTTTAAACCGATTTGTCGTATTGTGTGAATTGAAAAACCCCATGTTAATAGCGTTCTTTTTTTATAGTAGCATTTGTTGGGTTGCACTGCGCGAAATCAAACTGAGCTCTGATGATGCAAACTGGGACGAGAGGATTTTAAACCTATCCCAGGATAATCTTTGGAACTATCCCGTTTTTATTGCCTATACCGATACGAGGAACAAGCTATTCAGTGGCATTCGAGTATTGAAGGCATTTAAAACTTAAAAGAGGGGAAAATTGAAATAATGTATAAACACTTTATTCTATTGCAAATAACAATGCATACTAACAACAGTACCACCTTTGTAACACCTTCTTGTACTCATGTTGCATTCTTTGCTACACAGTAAGATTAATAAGAGATATTTTAATACAGGAGGAGTTTGGATCATGAGATAGTTGGGAGTGTTTTCGTGAAAACGTTCAGAGGATGAACGAGGTGTTAGGCCAAATCGGGTCTCCTGGAAAAGTCCACAAAATGCCTAGGGGTCACTCTAGGCAGTAATATGACGTTCGGACCATATATTACGAGTCACTATTAAAGCTAAGTTCGTACTTAACCGCCTCTATTATCTAATTAGTAAAATGTCACTTCGTAACAAAGTGATACTTTACAAAACATGTGTGCCAATCTTAGCTTACGCGAGTGTAGCCTTCGCACATACCTACCCATCCATCCTTAAAAAACTGCAAGTCGTCCAAAATAGTTTCATGCGCACTACACCAACGTTAGCCCGTGGTACATACGCAACGAGGACCTACATCGCAATCTAGATTTACCTGCAATAGCACAGCATTTCAAAGGTTATCCGAACGCTACTTTGAAGTAACGGCTGCCTACCCGAACCCGTTAGCACCCGCATTTGACTACACACTGACGTACTCACTAGTCACTAGGTTTAGAAGACCCCGTCACAAACTATCGGAGCCTCACTCCTAGCCTCAACACCACTAGTATAAGCAACACCGTCTCCTCCGGTCTCGGTGACGAAGAACTGTTTTCCGCCCGGCGACTAACCCTTATAATCGATCCACCCAGTAGCCAGAACGCAGCATAAAGTCGAGGTACGGTCTCCCGGAAGACAGCCCTTGTTGCTGGCACTGTAGAAAACAGTCCAATTCATTTAAATAATGATATCTCAGGCTAAGCACTCTGCTCGGCCCAAAATAGTCCGGTGAAGTTGTAAAGCGATAAACGGCTATGGTGGAATCACAAAGTACCTGTGTGGTGTATTGCTATAAAGCTCAAAAAATTTAAAGCTCAGATTCCAGGACCAGATAATTAATTTTAAGAGAACCTGTGCATCTGTATTTTAAAAGCTACCATAAGAATGTTAAATGATAATGATTTTTTACTTTTGTTTTATGTTTATAGAAATAAATACAAAAAAAAATACTCAAATATGGGAGCAAATCGGGGAAATACATTTACAACTCAGGCTTAGATTTTATACCTTTTTTATGATATTGGAAGGCAAACAAGCTGACGGGTTTCACGGTATGAAATTCACGCCGCCTGAAACCAAAGATGATAATGGTTCGTTGCCAGCCAGGATGTTAGGCCTCGAGCAAAATTAAGTTTACCGTCTACCTTACCCTCCGGACCGGAACACGTCAAAATCAAGCACTGACCTTATGGCGGCAGGAGTAGATAAGGCATAGGTACCAGTCCGGGCGAGTTACTGCGAAGCTCTACCACGAAGTAGGATGTGACGGTGCTAGTGACGGTAAGCCTATGCTCGCCTTTTACGAGCTACCTGGCAGGATGGCAGATGTCTATTCTACAAAGAAAGCCCAGACCAACACGGGGGAAAACCTTAGTTTAGTTCAAGTGAAGAGTATCATCTTAGGGTGTTAATAAAGAAAAATAGATTTAAATCTTGAATGGACTAAAAGTAACAGATCTGTTACACTATTATTTATACGCGACAGTAAAAAACTACAAAAACATTTTTTTCTTTGGTATACAAAAATTGTAAAATGGTTTTCATCTACTGTATAGTACGTTTGTTTGTTACTATTTTGCAAAATTGTTTACGTCGATGATCTTCAGTCGGGTCAGAATACAAATACAATAATGCCAAACCCCACGACCCTGGCAGACCAGAAACGAGTAATGAATGTGGAAGAAGCTGCAGGAATCGTGACGTTTGGCACCCAATATTCTCTGCCTACCATATAAGGGACATATCGTGAAGATATATACGTGAGTATCTTTTTAGTTGATCCTTTTTTATTTATAACAAGTTCAGATAAGCATTTCTCAGATATTGTTTCACAATATCGTGTCCGTGAGCGATGTCTATGTGTGCGTTGTTCGAGCGCACTTTGTATGTATATTGCATTCTGTGGCTGTTTATATTTTGTGCTTAAACACTTATACCAGTTTAAGGGATACCATTATACGATTTACGATTCGTAAGTGACATCTTTAGGTATTTAATTTTGATTGTAAAAGATCAGAATCAATGGATTTTCTGTTGGTAAAAAATAAACACCATAAAAGTAATTGGTAACAAGAATCAACAAGAAGTGTCTTTTTTGAGTCTTAGCCACGGCTTAGAAAATACGAGTATAACAAGAGGGGATCTCTTTGGTCCTAACTCTATAACCTATAAATGTTGTTTATTTCCAAATACTATAAGGCTTGAACGTTTCATTACTACAAAAACAGCAGAAAATAGAAAAAAAGGTGTGTGTGCTATTCACACACGATAGAAGGGAAACTTCAGTAAATCAACAAAAGAATGAGATGAATATATATTTGTGTCTCTTACCTGCAATAGAATGAGATGAATATATATTGGTGTCTCTTACTCGTCGATTTTCCGTTGCACCGTTTTGGAATCACAACGATTCTAAAGAAGTTTCACTTCAATAAACAGCGGAAAAGTATAAATCAATGAATGTTTTTACCTAAAAGTAGCGAAACAGATGTTTTGATTAAGGTATAAAGTATTTGGGGTAAAGGTTTGTAGAGGTAGAGCATGTAGAGTAAGAAGCTTGGCTCTACATGTCATCTAATAACTTTTACAGTGCGAGCTATATTGGCTCGGTATCAGTTTACATGATGTACGTAATTTTTTAATTGGTTATAGCTTACCATAAGTGTCAAGTTCTCACCTCTAGTTGTGGAAAAATAAGTGTCCAGGCTGTGGGCGATGGTTGGAGGCGGTCCAACACATCTCGGTACATCATATCATCTGACAGACCTTAGACTACTTACTCGGGGATCGCGGACGCCAAGCTCTGATAAATATAACGGTTCTGCCAAGCCAGTCAAATGTAGGTGTAATGAGATAATCCTAAGTTTTGATTCTATATTTTCAAATGAACAGACGAATTTCCCAATGTAGTTTGTAATGTAACGAAATAATTTGACCGCCTCGTAGGGCGAGGGTTAGCATACAAACAAACTCAAAACTCGGGTACGATTTCCGACGGGGGCAGACATTTTTGTGATGAACATTTAGATGTCTGCATTTCTGAGTCTGGGTGTTTTTAAACTTATAATTATGGTATCTATTTAAGTATTTCCATGTATTGGTATCTTTGACTTATCCCCATAACACAAGCATATAATTACTTTAGGGTGAGATTTGTGTAACTTGTCCAGAGATATTTACGAGTATAATTTACAACATTTTTAGTTTCAAATGCATCAATAGACAGTTGATGATGATACGAGGATTGTTAAACCACTTGCATAAGTTTATCATGTTTCTGTTTGGTATTTATCGACCATAAATTCGGGTTCTACTTCAGGCGTATGCAGCACTAGCAGCTATAGACATTAGCGTCCCATCTGAAGTGTAATTCTGTTTTTTCCTGTCATTACGTTCAGGAACAATACAAATATGAAATAGTATAGGAAACGTTCTAAAACGGTAAATTTACATAAACGTCCACATCGACGAGGCCTCTAAGCGGTTTTCGCGGTGCTGCAGTAGCAAGTGTGGCGTCCATATGAGTAGTCACGTTGTCATTTGTTGCTGTCGAAAGCCATGAGAGTGTTCGTCTGTTGCTGCTGGGATTAACTCACGCCATGAGATTAACTACTTCTATTAGTTGTAAGCTTTGTAGCTATTGATCACCTCTGTGGTCTTGCGGTCCGGCGTCAAACATGACTTCTTGAGGTCCCGGGTTCGATTCTCGGGTCGGGCAAAAAATAAATAAATTAGAAAATATACCTTTCGATTTTTTAATAAAATTAACGTTGCCCAGAATTAAGCATGTGCCAGGTTGGCGTTAGGCTTGCCACCTATCACATTGTGGGACTTCGTGTCTTCGGCTGGTCTTGGGTGCGCTGGTTGTGCCTCTGCCTACCCCTTCGGGGTAAGAAAATGTTGTAATATTAATTGCTTACTTTCTTACTACTGCAAGTCGATTTTTAAGAAAATGTCATGACAACCCTGTTGCTTTGGTAGACCTACAAATGTTTGACAACTAGATTTAGTTTTATATTTTTACTTTAATACAGGTCGATGGTTTCGGCAAAATAAATTTTTAGTCGTAATCACAACACACAGCTATCGTTTTCGAATGCGGTTGATTCTTATCAACAGGAGACTGTCTGTCTATTTATTATCTGACATCTCAGTGACGTTTAGATCCAGGGTTGCCGCAAAATAAATATTAGGTTCCAAGCCTGAGGGAGCTGGTTGGAGGCGGTCCAACTCATCCGGATAGAAGTCCGCGTTAGCCTGCCCACAGAGCTCGGTCCATTACCTCGAAGACGAGAGACGCCAAGCTTTGATTTAGTTTAACATTTCTGCCAAGTCTATCGTGGGTCCATTACAGTGAGGAGAGTTTTGGCCTTAATATTATTTATTTATTTCATTTAATCATTTATTGTACACAAAAAAAACCTTACATAATTTTTTAAACTAAAAGACTTGTACAAAAGGTCAGCTTATCTCAGATAAAGATATTTCTACCAGCTCACCCAAAAAGGAGCTCATAAAATAACTTAAATGGTAGACTTACAATGCACGATAAATTAAGTGAAACAAAATTATAACTATACAGCATTTACACATATATGTCATATATATCAAACCAAGGAGAAAAACAAAAAACAAATGATATGCACAAAAAAAACCATTAAACGTTTCAGGTTGTTACTGCCAATAGCTACGAGTGAAGGTTTTATGTGAGGTTTTCTATTGTACAAGTATTAATAAACGTAGTAGTTTAAACATATTTTTTGCTAGAATACGACAGTCATAGTATAAGTCATCCAGTCAGAAAATATACAGTTTTGATTTAGCCGGAGGTAGTAACCGATCCGGATCTAGTTCGACGTCTGACTGCTAACTGACGTCTTTGTTACTGACCTCGACCCAATGTTATTTATTCTAACCTGCTAAGTCAGTCAAAATAGGTCCATTCTCCAAGGTAACGTTAAGTCTTGACGCTATATAAAGAAAGAAAACATTTGTCTACAGACGCATTCACTTCACACATAACAAACAACTTCTAAATAGATAACATAGGTAACAACATGTTAATAATTTAAAGTACAAAAAGAAAGAAAAACTGGGGAAAAAAAATACTTAATACAGCATGCAGTTTACTTTTATTTTGCCAATTCATGAAAAATTACTACTTTCAAAATAGGTTCTTAATTCGACTGCTTTTTTTTATATGTAACCTCAGAATTGTTTACTGGACCAATATCGATTATTGTTTTCTATTTATTTATAAACAGGAATATCTTTATTTGTCTCATTTAATATTGGCTAAGATCAGAGAAGTGGTTTTTAAGTTTCACTTGATACATCTTGGTTTTGTTTGCTTGGACGACTTACCTTTTACCTACGTTCAAATTAAGGAAGCGTAAGGGCCATCAATAAATCAAATGATGTTTAGGTTAAAGATTACATCCCCTTTCAACCCTCCAAAATCTCGTGAAGTTTTTTAAGTCTATAGAAGTAAAAACAGTTAATTATTAGTTATTGTTTTGAATTTCGAGTACAACATAAACATATTTTACTGATATACATTGTTTTTGGACTACTACATCTTTATACCGACGTTGTAAGGAAGTGAGAGTTGGGTATGAGTGTAGGCTAAACGCGGTCAAATAAGAGCGCTACGAAAAATCTGTGGTGTACCGCTCGCTGATCGCATCCGTAACAGTGCGATACGAGAAAGACTGGGATTAAATGAAAGCGTTGTTGTTAAAATGAGATAGGGCATGCTCCGTTAGTTCGGTCATGTGGAAAGAATGACAGATGAAATATTGACAAAGCAGATATACAATTGTGTGGTTGGATGTAAGTACCCAGGGAGACATTCCATTATAAAATAGTTCGAGTGTCATCCGAGGGTGGTGCCAATAGTATATACTATATAATATAATAGGCGTGTTTGTATGAAAATGGTTATGAATGTGCAGGGTACCAGGCAGGTCTGCTAGGATCGTGTGATATGGAACTCGTCCTGCTCTGCTAATTTCGTAAGGGACTCAGCGTGAAGATATATATGTAGTTCTTTGTTATAACTGGATAAACGCGGTTTCGAAATCGAACATTTTAAAAAAACATAAGTAAAATTGAGTCATTGAATTCCATCTTAATTAACTCTTCAAATACGGATATAGGCGTCTTAATTTTCGTTCAGAGGACACCACTATATGTTGTCTTTGACAATAAGGACAGCCGTGTGATTGGTCGCTTTTCACCTGTCACATTAGTAAATTAATTTAAGCTCAGTGAAATTGCAAATAACCGACTTATGCCCGGTTCCTATAATCAACGAATCGTAATCCGGCAGCTAAACCATTCGTAGTTTGTTCAAAAGTAACGGAGCGTTACCAATATTTTCAAAAAATGTTTAGAATCAATAGTCGGAAACGAGCAACCGTTGTTAGTAACTAAAAACTACTTAACGTACGGTAACGGATGGTAGTATTTGGTACTACTAAGCGTACCAAATACTACCATCCGTAATCAAAACGACTCGTTTTTTGAATATAGGAACCGGGCATTAGTAATACTCCGCGATTTGATGATTTTTTTAACCGTATATAAGAAAAGATGAAGGTTTTCAATTTGATTGTATGTTGTTTTGTATGATTGTTACGTAATTACTCGGCCATACACAACAACAGGTTTTGAAGGTATTTTTTTTACAAAGATCATGATTTCGAGGATTCAAAACGGAAAAACGGCTATCCACAAAAAACAATTTAGACTCTTTTAAGAACGAATTAAAAAAATTAGAATGGGATTC
>NJDD01003444.1:49490-67642 GCA_002245505.1 Calephelis nemesis
TTGTGAGATGAATATAATGTTTTTTTTATGATATTGGTAGGCAAACAAGCGGATGGATTTCCCGATAATAAGAAATTCACGCCGCCTAGAGATACCAAAGGTGCTAATTGTGCGTTGCCAAGCTAAGGCCGGGATGTTAGGCCTCGAGCAAATGTAAGTTTACCGGCTACCTTATCCTCCAAACCGGAACACGTCATGACGTTATGGCGGCAGGAATAGGTAAGGCGGTGGTACCAATCCGGCTGAGTCGCTGCGAAACTCTACCACCTAGTAGGATGTCACGGTGTTAATGACGGTAAGCCTATGCTCGACTCTTACGAGCTGCCTGGCAGGAAGGCAGATGGTCTATTCTGCAAAGGAGCCCGGACCAACACCTTCCTTGTCATCATAGCGTCATCTCTTGCCATTATCGTGATCCGCAGAAGGTAGATTTGCATCCATTATCTAAGTCGCAATAAACTACTAACGACATCCAGTCCTCTATGGTATCTTTAGCTATCAGGAGTCACCAGTACGTTGTCTATTACTCAAGTAATTGAAGCTCTGGAAGATCAGCAAAAAAACCGGTTCCAAATTCATTATCATCTGATAATTAATTCCCTTTTCGAAAGGAAAGTCATGACTCTATTGAACTAGATCAGTCTTGTGCTTCTGGAGTTATATAGAATAATGCATAAATTTTCATTTACATGGAATCATGACCCAGAAATTCCCATAAAAACCGACAAAACTCGAAACTCGAACTTCGAAATCAGTCCATGCGTTTAAAAGCTGTTATGTCACAGACAGACACACACACACAGACACGTCAAACATACAACACCCCTTTTTCTTTGAGGTTTAAAAAAGAACTACAAATCGTAACGTAATAATGAAATTGTCACTTTCCAACCTACTCCAAAAAAGAAGGTTTTCAACTCGACTGCATGTTTTTTTTTCCATTTGCTACGTGATTACTCGGCCAATAGCAAATCGATTTCGAAGGTTCTGTTTTAGAAAGATAAGAAATGATTCCGAGGTGGTCCCATATTAGTTTTATCACGACCTGACAAGGGAACATTTCTATATATATAAATAATAGTCAAATAGCGACATGGTACCCAATCAAATAGTTGTATTCGGTTTTTGCAGTTTTACTGTGCTTAATTATTGCAGTCATACTGCGATTAAACATACATATATTACAATTGCTATCTGTTCCCGCTTCGCTCGGATGTTTTTTTAATATAAGTTGAGATGTAAGCTATCCTGTCCTATCGTTTATGTTGGATTAAAACACGGTGTGCAAATTTGTTTGAAATCGGTTAAGTAGTTTAAGAGTCCAATGCGGACAGACAACGTGAAACGTAACTTATTTAGATAGTTCCCTGTATTAAGATAATTCCGTATATTAAGATAGTTCTGTATATTAAGTTAGTTCCAAAAGTATCGGAAATTGAAAATCAGCTTTCGACTTAACTCGAAATCCCACAATGCTCAGACTAGGAATTCTGGTTGAATTTTAAAAGATACGTTTCAACGTTTGTTTCGAATTCGAATCTCAAATAGTTTGTTTAAAGCTTATATAGCTCGTGAGTCGCGACCTACAAAAAAAAAACATAAAGTGCAATGCAAAAAGAATCCGACTTGAATACATTATCTATACTCTAAGCTAGAACACAAACCTATCAACGAAAGTTGTTATCCAAAAATAGCTCGATCTCCAACAGCTTTTTTTTATGAGATTGGAAGGCAAGCAAGCAAACTGATTTCCTGATGGTAAGAAATTCACGCCACCTAAAGACGCCAAAGGTGGTAATGGTGCGTTGCCAACCTGAGGTCGGGATGTTAGGCCTCAAGCAAAAGTAAGTTTACCGGCTACCTTACCCTCCAAACCGGAACACGTCATGACGTTATAGCGGCAGGAAAAGGTAAGGCGGTGGTACCAATCCGGATGAGTCGCGAAACTCTACCACTCAGTCAGACAGAGTCAGATATCACGATATTAGTGACGGTAGGCCTATGCTTGCCTTTTACGAGCTGCCTGGCAGGAAGGCAGATGGTCTATTTTACAAAGGAGCCCGGACCAATACTCCCCGTATTCCAAAAATAACTCTATCTCCAACACCTACCACGGTAATAGGATAAGATAATAATCAACGAAATGCTCACCTTGATTACTCAAATCAAAATTAATATTAATGTAGAGTAGAAACCCTTAATTGCTATCTTAAATTGGAACACGCTGATTGATAAACTTACAAACATCTGAGACTCTTAAAGGTGTACGTCCAATACTCTACAGTCGATTAGCAAGAATTTATGATTTTTTATAACGATGAAAACTCTTTTGCTGTTTCTTTCTTTGTTTTATTTCAATTAGTGGTCGCCCATTGGTCGAAATTAGACCATAATGGACTTCATGAACTTCATGGTTCACTTTCATGAACTTTAATATCTTGTTGATGAGAACGCCATCTTCATTTCTCAATACCAACTACTTTGTTTCCAAATATTTTTTTTTAGTGCACCATCTGTGATCTTTTATCGTTAACATCAATATATTTGTTTGTGTGTGTCAAATGTATGGTAGTCAGGGTAATATTTTATTGGAGTTTACTCCCTAAGAAATGATGTGAGTTATAAGGCCAGGTACGGAAATTTTATGAGGAGTAAAATCAAGTGTAATACGAAAAGTTAGGGCGTTACGTAGAAAGAGACAAACATATATATCTGTAGGATTGAACGTGTAAAAGAATGAGATGGAATACATTACACAGCGTATCTCATTCTCAGGATCTACTCCTGCGCGATACTTCGTAGTCTCCGTGCAGGAGGAGTGGCTATCTATCAAAATACTGACTATTTGGATCACACCTCTAATGTCTGCGATGATACTAATTTAAGAAAAATTAACATAACTAAATCTGCTGTAGGAGACATATGTGCTGCAAGATACATTTCGTAAGGAGTAAACTCCAATCGTGCGTCGTAGCTGACACACACACACACACATTTTTTTATTGATTTAATGTTATATAGTTTATAAGCATTAATCTTGAAAAATATTAGCGTTCTGCACTTTTCCTACACATAAACTATAAGTGCGCCAAATTTTATGCTCCTGTGTCCGCGCAATTTTCATAAAAAGGGGTCCAAAGTTTTGGCGTGACGTATTAATATAATATAGATGATTGCATGCCACTGCATGTGTGTACGATTTTTATATAAGAAAAATAAAAGTGTTAAGCAACTGCATCATTAAAAAAACAAACCACTCCCAATAGCCTAAGTAATCAGTTACGATGTCGTCAACATAGACTAAAATTTAAAGATTACTAGCGGCCCGGTACGTGCTTCCACGCGAATGACATACCACAACAAAACAAAAAAAGAAAAGAAAACAACTGAAAAAAGTTTCAGTGTGGCAGCACAAAACATGCCCATTAACAAAACGATCCGCCATTTATTGAATTCACTTGTTACAAAAAATGTGATACAATATGAAGAACCGCTCCACCGATTTTATGCAAACTTCACATAAACTATCTGCTCAATATTCCGAACAAAGCCTTAACATTTGGTTTGGATAAGAGAGCCCATTCTTAAGTTATAAAATTACAACGAAAGGTGGTATTGATTTTTATATATGTAGATTAAGTCTTAGCAACCCCCAACGGCTTTACACGGGTATAAAATATACATATAAACCTTGCTCTTCAATAACCATATCTATTTTAAAAAAAACGCATGAAAATCCGTTGCGTAGTTTGAAAGATTTAAGCATACAAAGGGACATAGCGATATAGGGACAAAGAAAGCGACTTTGTTTTATATTATGTATTAATAATTTAAAACTACAAGTAGGATGTAGATAAAATTTATGTATGACCATCAATACCTCTTTTTCGAAAAAAGAATGATCAAATCTCGAAATCTCTCGTTTAAATGATTTGTCCAAACAACCGGCAAACTAAAGCGTTCGGTTCGGAAGTTCCTGTCGAGGGCGAACTGCGCTATTCCGCTTCGACATGTAACGGAAGACGGACCGCAATAGAGGACTATTAACCTAATTCAGCAGCTCTTTGGAAATATAGCTACAGAAGCCGTAAATTTAGAAGAATTGTTGTACTTACAGTGTTATGGGCTTTTCAAATACCACTTTATTTAAGTTAAATCACTATCTGATAGTTTAATGGGAGTATTAGCTAGGTGTTTTATTTGTTCGTCACTAGCTGTTGTACGCGAGATCGCACACATTGTGATGTGTCTTTTCGTGGTTAAACATTGGAACGAAAAATTTTCCCGAAATAAAAGTTATCATAAATGTTGACTCGGTCTATGAGCTGCCACTACAAAAGAAACAATACAAATTCTTTTAGTATTTTTTTATGTGATAGGAAGGCAAACAAGCAGACGGATTTCTTGATGGTAAGAAATTCACGCTGCCTAGAGACATCAAAGATGGTAATGGTGCGTTGCCAACTTAAGATCAGGGTGTTAGGCCTTGAGCAAAAGTAAGTTTACCGGCTACCTTACTCGCCGGACCGGAACACGTCATGAGGTTAGGGGGTCAGGAATAGGTAAGGCGGTGGTACCAATCCGGGCGAGTCGCTGCGAAACTCTACCACCTAGAAATTATAATTGACTGATTTAACAAACTTGCAAAATTTAAATTTTTTGTCGGTTTGTATAATATATATTTATATTAAGCAGTTTAACAGACGTAAGCGTGGGTTCGTTTTTTTAGTGTTAGTTCAATGAACAAGACCACGTGTGGTGGTAAGACATACGTGGCAACTAGTAGATTGCTGGGCAGCAACCATCTTTGATCACTAGCACCGTGACTTCAAATTAGTGGTAGAGTTCTAAGACGACTTACTAACCTGTATTGGTACCGTTATCTCAGCTGTGTCTGATGGCATAACACCAGAGCCAGCCATTGTTGTTTCCCAGGGTAAGATAGCCAGATAGTCTCAGATTATGTCTTTAGATGAAAAAAACAACACTTGTACTGTTTTACATATTACTTATAGTTTAAATTTTAGTCCTGATGATGCTGTTATAAGCGAAACCGATAGGCTATTTACTAAATAATAAATTACACTGGCCTACAAAAAAAAAGGTTTGGTGCAGCGCCGTTCGCATCTGTAGTCGGTAAAGTAGGTAGTATGAATTACATTGTTGCTACTAGATGTCAGCTGACAGCTCTAGTTTACCTACAATTCCCATCTTTACTTTTTTCTGGTTTTATTCGCAATCAGTCGGTATTACAACTACTTTTATGACATTATTTGTATTTATAAAAATAATTATGGCTGGGTAATATGAATTACATAGTTGCTACTAGATGTCAGCTGACAGCTTCAGTTTACCTGCAATTATCATCTTAACTTTTTCAAATAAAAAATCAGTCCGTATTATAATTACTTTTATGACATTGATTGTATTTATAAATTAGTTATGGCAAGGACGTTGAGATGTTGTACTAACGATCCTGATACCTTTTGTCACATATGCGGTGAGTATATAATGAAAAAGATCAACGAAAACTAATCAATGATACGGTAATTCGCTTATGTTCTGTATACCCCAGTATTGAAATTGACTTCATGAATAAGAGCTGATATAAAAAGTGACTAGATTTCTCGTTCCAGCTACCCAAATATTCCCAAAATCAGGTATAAAACCTGAGATTTATTAAGAGCAGAGCCGTCTTAGATTATACTGGGGCCCTTGCGCACACAAAAGCTTGGGGCCCTTTTACAATATAAAGAAGTCAAATTTAATTTTTTTTAGTATGATTTTTTGGGTTTTTTATTACAGTATGTCATTAATAATATTGGTATGCTGCTGTTTTTTTATTTGATTACGATAATAGTTTCTTTCGGGATTTCATTTGAGCAAAATCTGTTAAATCCTCAGAGTCAATTTTCTGATTAGGGTCACTTACTATGTTCATAATTATTGACAAATTACTTAGTCGTCCTTAAGCTGCGAAATTGAATGGCAACGAGAAAAAACGTAATGCGCCTAACAAAAATATTTTAAGGTTAAAAGTGAGTGAAATAGTCGATCCTTCGGGCCCTCTGAGTATAGGAGCCCTGGGCACTGGCCCCGTGGGCCGTTATGGTAAAGACGGTATTGATTAAGAGACACCAAAATGAGTGTAGGCCAGTGTTATAAGTGATACAAAAAATAGTAGAAGTGTTTTTTCATTCAAAGGTATGAATATTTGGAAGTTTTACCAAGCGCCGACGATGGAATTCATATTAAATACTCAAGATTAAAATCTTTCAAGTACTTACAACGTTGGGTGTTTCGTGTCATAAAATTTTTCTGTACCAGATAGGAAAATTTTATGACAGGAAACACGCAACTCTTCTTATGGGGAATCTTAAGGCTCGTATAATTGATAAAGTTTTTTGACATCTTCAAGTTTGTACCTTCTCGTAGTTATTTTTTAATCACAATACAATAACTCATTCTTACATTCCTCTCTGCAGCGCATTGCCAACTCAAATTAAAACAAGCTGAATCCATCGTATCTTTTTGGAGTTCATTAAAAAGTTGTTATTTAAATACCCAACAAATAACATAAAAGCTAAAGATAAAATATCCTTGGCATCGTGATTTCTTTTTCCATCTTTTTCTTATTCCGATTGTGCTCTCTGATTAAATATTTTATTTAAAATTTTTGTTTGTAATACATATTATGACGTATTAATAGTGAGTTGTGTTAATAGTGCAGAATCAGAGGTTATTTATTGTGTGCTTAGTGTATATTGTACCTTTGTATATCAGGAGCATATTTAATGTATTTCATATTTATGGATTATATTAAATGTCAATATCGTACTAGCTGTTACCCGCGACTTTTGGGACTTTTGGTATTTTTGGAATATAAATAAAATATTGCAATACTATCAATATAGAAAATGTTGTTGTTTATAAAGGGGCCAAGTTTAAGGGGGTTTTGAACTTGGGTCTTCAGATATGTTTAAATTAAATTACATCGTAATCGTTTCAGCGATAAAGCCGTGAAAGCATAACAGACAGTCAAGTTCTAATGGATGGTTTGGATGATTTTCATACCAATTTGTATTTCCTGTTAAAGTCTTCGGAGTGGATTTTTGAGAAAGAATATTTATGTTTAAACTCGAGTTAAATGTTAGGTTGAACTTAGACAACGCTAAGTGCTCTGAACCAAAGAGTACAAAAACTACAGAAAAAATGTCGCTTGCATCATCAACTCTCATTTGTCATGAAATTTTATACTCCTCGAATATTTGGAGAACGTGGCTTCTTTAATACCAAAAATCTCCATAATCGTGAAGTATACAATCTTAGGGAACACTTTCTAAATACTGAGTAAGAAATAACTTTAGGACTAATATATTATCGTCTATGTCTTGGTTAAGATTCGGTGACCTCTTTTTAGAGTCCGAAGATTTTGCTTAAGCAATTGCCGACTAGAAGAGTCTCGACCAGCACCATAACGGCCTCACGCTACATTCCAGGGTAAAAGGTCTAAGGAATGCAGCAATTTTGGGGAGGGCACGCATTGTCCGGAGATTCCTCAGTCTGTCACGCTAACCGCTGACGACTTAGTCGTAGTTACGGCGCTTTTTAAATATAAAATGTTAATATGTGTTTCTTCATTTGCATTAAATGTATAAATGTAAAAAACAAGAAATGAAGATAATATTAAAATCTTGTAATACTTTTATTTTCATATATAAATAGTATTTCTAAACAATAGGATATACCGGAAATAAAATAATA
Organism: Calephelis nemesis; assembly: GCA_002245505.1. NCBI lineage: Eukaryota > Metazoa > Arthropoda > Insecta > Lepidoptera > Riodinidae > Calephelis > Calephelis nemesis. The sequence goes on from NJDD01003444.1 coordinate 57,255, forward strand.
CCATTACATATTAAGTAAAATAGAAAGTGTCAAATTATATAAATTTTTAGTGCATAATAAAATCTATTCATTTATTCATTACATATACATGTTTTCATTCCATAATATATGACTTTAACAATTATTCATTCACTAACTAAATCTTGATTGTACACCAAAATATACAAATAGATCAAATAAAAATGAAACTTAAACAATACACAAAGGCGGCCTTATCGCTAAGTCAGCATTTTTTCAGGGAACCTTTTAGTATTGAATGAGAATCAGCGAGATAGTTGCTTAATTTTCGATAATAGGATTTTATTTTTAGAAAGTTTTGAGCAGTAAATGGCAACCCTAGCCATATCTCATTCCCGATTTGTTCACAAGAAGTCAAAAACATTTTAAGTAAGTACCTTAATATAACTTTAAAAGTAAATATTTCCATTAACGAAATTGGAGGAGGACGCGACGTTGTCCAAATAATTTGTTATTTGGTTAACGTTTGAATAATGCGAAATTAAATTCTGAACGGTGAAAGCGAATTATTAAGTGCTTCAATTATTGAATTACAACATTTTCAAGCATTCGAAATTACAAATTTTTGACTTTTGAAATTATGTAATGTTAATATTCTTTTGAATTACTTTAAAAGCCTTATAAATTTTAATATTACTTAAGTACATTTTTCATCGCTTCGACTGAACTGATTTGACTGAAAGATGGGTATTAGAAATTACATTAAAATCGTACAATTTAAGATCTTATAATTTAATGAAATATTAAACACTAGCAGCCCGTCCCGACTTTGACCGGTCGGACAAATCAATTTTTTCATAGAAATAAAGTAGTCTATGTTGACCAGAAGTAATGCCAGACAATGATCTAATGGTAATATATATTTTTTCAAATCTGTCCAGTAGTTTCGAAGCAATAGCCTTCAAAAACACATACACACACACAATAAAATATTTTTTAGGTTACATTATATATATTCTATTACCCGAACGAAGCTAGGTCAGGTCGCTAGTGTGCTATAAGCTCACGCGGTCTCGCGGTCGTCGCACGTCTGATAACTTTCGAGTGTAGGTAGGCAAATTGTTTAAAATGAAATTTTTTAGTTCATTATATCTTTTGAATGGATTGTTAGATTTGAATAATCAAAAAATCTTTCTAGCCATTGAAACAGTCTTTAATATGAAAAGATTTATTTAGATAAGGATTAATATGAAGATATGGATAACATGATCCGAATGTGATCGCACTTTGTACTAACTTTTAAAACGTAAAAAAGTATTTATGATAACTATATAATATGGTAACTATTTTCTGTGCCTTATAAAAGACCAAAAAGGATTCTGGAACAAGACCACTCTATTCTAAGTAAGACCGAGAAAAAATTATATTATTTCCCAGTAATTAATGAAAGTTGAAACGTCCGTGGACGTGGTGCCGATAAAACTTGGCGCGATATTGCAAAACTACAGCAATTAAGCCGTAACTACACTTTTATCTCGATTAATTTAGCAAAAAACCGACCAAGATTTATTATTATAAGTTTTAACGACGGTCCTTTCGAATGTACAATGAATTCGTTTGGTTTGAATCTAAGGGCTCGAGCAGACGTGGGATATTTTTACATTTTTACATTGCTCTGATTTGCACGTGCTAAGAGTTCCCGTAAAACTCTTAGAATATGCACGTCGGCTTTTTAAGCAATAAAATTTTTAAACAAACTTTATTTATGTAGTACAATAATGAAGTAAAGTCTCCCCTGATTATATCATGCTAACGTGGCTTATACAACGTGTCTCAAAATTCAACGATAAGCGGGCACCGTAGGGTGGATCTGCTCATAAGTCATGACTACTCGAGAAAAAAAAGAAAAAAAATGTCTAATTTTTTTTGAAATTACAAATAAAAAACTGAAATTCTTCGAAAATTGACACCCTTTATGGTATTTTTAACTGCCATGATCACAATTTTTGAAATGTTTCTGTTTTTTTTAATCGACAGCCTAAGTAACACTGCTATCCACCACTTATAAACAAACCTTATAAACCAGAATACATGTAGTTTTTACAAAGAAATAATCTGTACAGAAGATGTTAAGAAAGATACTTTCCTAAGACAAAAGTCAAAAGTCAACAAAAAAATTCAACAAAAATGAATTAGAACAAGATGTAATTAACAGTGTTTGAAATATAGCAGCATATCTTAATAAGCCTCAAATATAACTTAGTTTTTTATGCAAAAATACTATACATACGAAATTATTTTTTGCAGTTGAAAATTATCAAGGTATTTTGTGACAGTTATTCAAATATACACTTTGTTTGGAGTTAACACTTTCAGTTTCACCGAAACTCGTTTCAAAGCCCTGATGATGCTGTAAACAGTAAAACCGGTTGGCTAGAAAGTAACAGAAAGTGTTAAATAAAGTATACAGTGGATAAGTACAAGTGTTAACTCCGAACAACGTGTATATACAATGGAATTCCACCAAGTGCCGACGATAGCAAGTATAGATTCAATTATTCAAATACTACTTCTACTGCCAACGTGTGTGGTTACGCTTGCTACTACAGGATACTTTGGCGATTTATTTATAGTTTAATATTAGACACGGGACTTGATGCTGAAGAGCACTGACATCGATTGCGTTTATGTCTTGCAATTGGTTAAAAATATAGCGATATAATTTGAATTTATTTATCGATACAAAATGATAAATGTAAAATGTGCAAGTAGTTTTTAACCGATTCTAAAACAAGGAGGAGGCCCTTAATTGGACTGTATGTTTTTTCTATGTTTGTCACGCGACTAGCCAACAGCTAAACGATTTCGATGACTCTGTTTTAGAAAGATAGGTAACGATTTTGAGGTGGTCTGGTATTAATTTTATTATTATATATCCAACTACTAGTAAAAAAAAGTATCTTCACGCCCATATCCCCGAAGAGGTAGGCAGAGGCACAACCAGGGCACCCACGACTAGCCGAAGACACTAAGTCCCACAATGTGATAGGTGGCAAGCCTATCGCCAACCGGGCACATATCCTATCCCGAGCAACATTTTATTTTATTAGGAAATTGGAAAAACCCAATTTTCTTTTTGTTGCCCGACCCGGGATTCGAACCCGGGACCTCATGCAGTCAAGTCCAACAACTGAACCGCTAGACCACAGAGGAGATCATCCGACTACTGGTTTTTGAATTACACTTATAACAACAATAGAATATGTACTTATTATAATTATTATAAATATAACTCAAATACAACGAGTAGTAGTAGTGTAAGTGACATTTGGGATCGTTTGCCATCTTTCTAAAAAAGAGTTATCAAATTGCGACGTAATACGAAATAGTTGGAAAAGGTTTTTGAAGGTCTAATGCCCTTACGTATATTTTATTATGTAAAATCGGATAAAAAATAAAGTAAACAGATCTGGATACACTTATACAGTTCTCTTTTTTCCTTCGAATATCCATGGATATAGATACGGACGGAAACATCACTACTTAGGACATATGTGCAAGTCTATCGACTACCCTACCCTCCGAATCTAAAAATGACATGGTATTGCCAAACATCATCATGATGGCAGGAGTAGGTAGGACCGGGCTAGTGGCTGTACAAAACTCTACCGGCTACCACCAGTGGTCTTGCAAGTATTAACCAATTTGATTTATATTTATTTTGAAGTGAAACTTCTTTATCGGAGTTGGAAAAAAATTTAGTGTAACAATTTTTCGTTACGCGTCACATTTTTCCGTTACGCGCCATCATTGTTCTTATCCCTACCACGCGTAATTCGATGTATACTTTCTCCAGCGGAGTAGGGATTGGCAACAAACTTTATTTAACCAATTTCTGTAAAGTTGCATATAGTAAATTATTTTTTTAAAAATAACGTCATAAAGAAGTTTCACTTCTTCACTTTCTACGAGTGTACGCTAGTACACGCACACATTTTTTGTAATACATTTTTTCGCATCATTCAAAATCGCATCAACTTTTGTCGAATGTCATTAGAAATTTTTCTTAGAGCCCCCGTCGAAATAAGTTGTTATAGTTATACCTACTTAGAAGTCACCACAGACTAGTAAGAATTATCAAATTGCGACGTAATACGAATTAATACGTGGAAATCACAAAAAAATTAATAATCTTAAAGATTAAATAAATACAAATGTGTACCTACAGATGAACATATAACTGTCAAAAAGTATTCGAAAATAAAATAACATCATAGATCATTTAACGCCAAATTAATAAGATCATAATAGAATGCTAGGGCTGATTTTACCGATCAAGAAAACCGAGTTTAGTAAAACTAAGTTCAGTGTAAACGAGTTCAATTATCTGTTGTGATCCTGTTTATAAACGAATGCAAGCATTCTTAAAATTGACAAAATTGTTATCCCCATCCCATTAAAATCTATGTAACACATAAAATAGTTAAAATTATTCACAATATTTCTTTCTTTAATTCTCTTTGACAATAATAAACTTAATTATTATATTTTTATTTATTTGTTCTAAGTATAGCTATAGTTAATTGTTTTTTGTACACGATGCCTTCCATTTTATTTTCACAGCTTCATTTTTTTTGGGTTGGCTGGAAGAAATTTCTATAGTTAGAGATAAGTTCGCCTTTTGTGCATTTTTAACTTCTCGTGTATTTTGTGTATTTTAGTTTTTTGTGTGCAATAAAGTGTTAAATAAATAAATAAAATTGACATGATTGAGACTTATGACAATGACTTAATGCGTTTTCACGTTGATTGCGTTTCAAATTGACGGTGAAATCCAGCCTTAGAGATAGAAGGCTGGTGAGTGGCAGTGATTTTTTATCCCAGTAATTAGACGGGATCCCGCGGGAGAGCTTACTAACTTATATACACGGGTATAGCCGCGGGTAACATAATTATAAAAAAATAACATCTCAGAAAATCGCTTGCCTTTTAACAGAAATAGAACTCATTTGGATTAGCGATCCTTCCCTATCCTCAGGTGCTTCAGCTAATTGCCGGCTCTTGAAATGTCCGGCTTTTCCAAAGTAAACAAGAACGTAAGAGCTTACATCGGGCTCCTTTCACAGTGACATATTACTGTATTACTGTAAAAGCTAGGCGAAATAAAGGATAATCTACACATAGAATTTTGTGAGAAAATTCGTTAAGGAGCGAAGTTTTTGAGATGTATGGATTTTAACCGATGTTCAAAAATGTATAGGTCCTATTTTTCAAGGATTTAAAAAAAAGGATCTTGACACCCATATCCCTGAAGAGGTAGGTAGAGGCACAACCAGGTACCCACGACTAGCCGAAGATACTAAGTCCTACAATGTGCTAGGAGGCAAGCCTATCGCCAACCGGGCACATATCCAATCCCGAGCAACAAGTTTTTTATTAGAAAATTGGAAAATCCAAATTTTTTTGATGCCCCAATCGGGAATCAAATCCGGGATCTCACGTAGACAAGTCCAACACCTGAACCGCTAAACCACAGAGGCGATTAATTTGAGTTTAAATTTAAAACCGTTTATCGTTAAGAAAAAGTTTTTGAAGCCATTAGTCAGGAGAAGTTTCCCAATCAGCGGCTTAGAATTATGATGGTGGTTGCCATAAATGTTGTAAGGCTGATGTTCATTAAATGGAAGAGTTTCGAGGATCCTAAATCACCGGGGCTCTTGTTAATTTACACGCCTTATTTTATGGCGAGACTTGACTGCTTCTGGGTTGGTCCAAGTCACAAACTGAGATGTTACCACGATAAATAAAACAAGTGTGATAATTCTTGCTGACTTGCCTAGCTTCCTTCACATTTATTCATAAGCGGTTGTCAGAAGCGTTTGAGACTCAATCCTCATTATAGATACGAAAATATCTAATAAATTGTATTAAATTGACACTTATTCTCCCTCGAGAGCAGTAAGGCAGTAGCAGTCGTACTTAGGACCTGGCAGACGTTACCGGAAGGTGGAATACGGACGTGAAATGGAAGGTGGTGGTAAATGAGGTAAGTGCATGTCTTTCGCACATAAGCCGGGTAACTGTTATGGCGGGAAATCTTTCAAATTAATATTCGCCTCAACACCGAGGCATCCTGAGGATATCTCAACTGACCATACCTTACAAACAACGTAGTACAAGTCATATTCTGTCTTACTTGGAAGATTTTCCGTCATAAAAGTTACACATTCGCGGAATTAGAAAGTAAATAAATAGTAAGTGTAAATGATTTTCGCAACGAAACTTCTTATTTTATTCTAAAAACCTCTTGAGGGATTTTTTCTATCACTGGGATTTTTTGATTTTCGATCAATGAAAGTTGATTATTTACACGTTTGCCGATACAGCAATATATATGTTTTGTCAATCTTTCACCTGCCATTCACTTGTCCAAAAAAAAAAGATAGCAGAGCATGTCTTTCTTATTTTTAACGACGAAACATAAAATTGAACTTACCCATATTCGATTTTGACAGTGAATTAAACTGGTCTAGGTTACATTTTTCTATTTAATTTTTTACTACTGGTTCAAAATACCAAGCTATAGCTCAATAAACACTTATTCAGTTAATAGTCAACTACATTTTAACTGATCATTAAGTGGTTTAAAGTATTTATACAGATGATGAAATTATAGTTAATAATTATTGCATTAGAAATAATTTTAAATTATTTAATGAGAAATACTTAGTAGTATCGTAAGTTCTGTCACACAATAAACACTTATATACATCTATTAAATCTGTAGAAGGGACAATTCTGTACATTGAAATATTGAAAAAATAAATAGCAAGGGGTGTTACTGGATCGATACCAAACCCAAATATGTGATTAAAAAAAAATTGTCTGTCCGTCTGTATGTTTAGGCATCACGTGAAAACTAACGGTTCGATTTCGATGAAACTTGGTATAATTGTATTTTATTATCCTGGGCTTAAATGCGATACTGGAAAAATACGTAGAAAAAAAAATCTTAATTTTTCAGTTTTATTACGCAAAGAACGACATCCGCGTGGACGGAGTCGAGGGCGGAAGCTAGTTTCAAATAAAAATGCTAGCTACAAAAATGTTCTTTAATTTGACTTAAGATTCTTTTAAGAATGTAAGTACGCAATTTTTTTTAATTTGACTTTAAATATGGAATGGGCGCTTAAAGAAGACCGCGTCGCAGTTATCGCGCTGCATCGATGTGGTTACACACCAACTCAAATTTTCGACATACTGAAAAAGTTTAATTTAACTAGAAGATTCGTACCATCGAACCATATTATAATGATTACGTTTATGAATTCCATAAACAACAACATTAATTTAATGAAAAATTTGTTTTTTGACATTACACACTGATAGGTACTTAATAGTCATGTCTGCGAAACCCTCACCCGTCTCTTACTTAGACCACGGACTTAATTAATCTCTTATTTTTTTATTAGTATGAAGCCGTTGTAGCTGGATCTTTTCTAATGTTGTATGAGCAAACCGCATTAGTATTTAGCTCGGAAACGTTCGCCTTTCCTAACAAAAACACATTTTCTTTTATATTTAATTTAGCGTAAAGAAATAACCATTTACTTTAATGAACTTGCACTAGATGTGTTTCAAGTTTTTTCTAGTAAAAAACAAAAAAGTTTTAACAAGGTTCTTTTTTAAATTATAAGAATTTGATATTAACCAGACAAGTAACAATGCATTAGTTGTTTATATATTTACTAGGTGCTCCGGCAAACTTCATTCCACTCGTTCAGTTTGTAAGGAAAAAATTAAAATATCCTCACAGACGAATGTTAGTCTCCTGTTTCTAAGCCAACTCTTCATAATTTTCGACCAACTCAGTTCAGCCGTTTTTGAGCTATAAATAGTGTGACTAACAAGACTTTCTTTTTTTTTTCATATATACTAGCGGCTCGCCCCGGCTTCGCACGGTTATGAAATACACATATAAAACTTCCTCTTCAATCACTTTATCTATTAAAAAAAACAGCATCAAAATCCGTTGCGTAGTTTGATAGATTTAAGCATACAAATGGACAAAGGGACAGAGGACGACGATAGTTTATGCTATGTACTGATGATAGATATGTTGCATTTTTTGTTCGTTATCTTTAATTACAGTTAATTGTGTAAACGTTCTTGACTGGACAACACTTGCTATAACCATACGCCCTTACTCAATTAATACAAAATAAAATACTTAATATACTAATTAATATTGGAAGGACTGGAAGGTACTATCATTAGACTTACCCACGTAGTTATAAATTAGCCATACGTTGGCTTACACCAATCACATCAATTGTCACTATAGACGCCGGTTGTCTCTGACCATCTGGATTGCTCACTATCTTCCAAAAAAAATCAATTACTACTAAGCAACTTTCCAAAGCTACTTTGTATTAAATTTCTTAAAGTGTCGGTATATTATTTGTAAGTACTCGAAGAAGGTCATCCGGCGATTTCCTCCCGCTCGACTACTTTCTTGTTTACATTATCACATGAGCGGAAGTAGAAAACACTGAAAAGGAATCTCCAAAGGCAATAGCGAATTATTTTCTCCTTTTTATTTCTTCTACAAAAAAGTAATTCCAAAGGCCTCGTTGGTTCAGTTTATTGATACTACTTTCGATTTTCTGCTACTTGTTACTGGGAATCAAAAGGTTTTCCTCTTTATAACCCCATTCACCCGAGAAAGGATAATTCTTGTGTTACGTGAAATGGAGGCATACCGATTGGAATCAATAAGGCGAGTTAGGGTTGTCACGCATTAAAATTTTTGATTTGAAATTTAATCCCGTTTTTATGGCTTACATGTGCTGGCTGTGTTATGTAATCTAGGAGCAAGAGATCAGGATAATCTAAATGTGGCATGACAGAGTTTCTGTAAAGGCGTAACGAATGAAATCAAGTAACGGATTATCACACATTAAGTCATACATCACACGTCAAAAGTTAGCCCCGTTATTGCCTCAAGAGTCAGGACTCTTGTGGGAAGTTATTTATAAAATTCTAAATATGGCTTTTACAAGACGACCTAGAGCTGAGTAGAATATATTTTTGTACGTGGCTCCTTAAATATATATTACTCACACACACGAACGTTCTGATCCAATATGTCAGTCAAACACATAGGAACAAATTGCAGTATTACATTGGAATCATTACCATGACCTAGGGTTGTCACATAATAGAAATAAAAGATTAAATTTAAAATCCAGTAGATTAACGGTAACGAAAATAAAAAAGTTTTCACAGTTCGAACTACTTTGCAGCTGATAATAAAAAAAATCTCACTGATAAAATTAATGACTTCCAAAGCCAAAATGAAGAGCCAAACAGGAGTTAAGAAACTTAGATTTAATACCCGAGGGCGATTTTGCGTGAACATAAATTTTCCCAAAACCTACCCAGAATAAACGAGAGATTATTAATCTTCGCAGTTCGTTTGTATATGTGCTTCACTTACACACTTTAAAAAACGCCGCGTTTTTAAAATATTGGTTAACGGACAACTCTCATTAAATATTGTAAAAGCATAAATATTAAGAAATTGGTGTCGTGATAAATGCTCTAGCGATTTCGATCGGAATAGAGAAATCGATAGTTCTGGTTTTTGATTAACTTATCTTGGTTGGTAAGAAGCAGTATGCTAACGTGGTATATATAGTTACCACGTCCATGATGGATAGCATTGTAACGGCCAATATTGATAATCAAACCTAATCCAAAACTCGCTTTAGAAGATTGATATTTTGATCCATTTTTATGTTATCGCTTGCCAATAACATATCTGTGGACTGGATAAATATGGCAATTAACATGGGGCCGTAAGGGTCCAGGATTGATGTACGGTAGTCTTAACGCAGCCAGTCCACAATATTAAGGGTGTCGGAGAGCAATTTATATTTCTATGCAAACAAGATTTTAGAATCGCCTCTGTGGTCTAGCGGTTCAGTTTTTGGACTTGACTGCATGAGGTCCCAGGTTCGAATCCCGGGTCGGGCAATAAGAAGAAAATTGGGTTTTTCCAATTTTATAATAAGAAAAATGTTGCTCGGGATAGGATGTGCGCCCGGTTGGCGATAGGCTTGTACACCACCTATCACATTGTGGGACTTAGTATCTTCGGCTACCTCTTCGGGGATATGGGCGTGAAGATACTTTTTTTAAGATCTTAGGAAAGGATTCAACAACGTATTCTTTGGACGTTTAACACAATCGTTAATATTCAAGTAAACTAAAACGAAACAGTAAGTAGCGAAACATACTTGCATTGAACGTTATGAAATACTAAACAGTACCATAAAATTATAATAAATAGTTTATTTAGAAACTCTAGATCAGGGGTGGACAAATTCTTTTGACCGTGGGCCGGTAAATTAAAAAATCTAATGGCG
>NJDD01003445.1:0-33311 GCA_002245505.1 Calephelis nemesis
AGTTATGCGAACGGTTTTTTTTGTCTGTGTATATGTGTTTCTAATATAATGTATTTTAGGCAGAAACTACTTTTAATTTTCCTAGTTCGTAGGTACACTTTTTTTAAGAGTTTCAAACAGTGTCCGCGAAATGGAACTGAGTGGTGGACGCGAACAGGCGCACTACCCTATTGCTGTTTACTATTGACTAATCGTCAACGTCATAAATCATGATATTAATATATCTCGAAAATCGTAATACGTTTGCAAAGTTGCCAATTCGCAGAAGCATCAGCGCGGAGCGCGGGCGTCGCGTTTTTCGAGTCGGCCGAAATCGACGAATCACAAAAGAGCTCAGCAAAACAATGTAAAAGCGGCAACGTCGCTTTATTACCGGTATTATAACGTTATTTATTGAGTTATAATTTCGTTCTGATTTTGTTCTGTTAATGTTTTCCGTTACGTTAATTATCAATAGAGACCGACGTATTGTAACTAAATTAACGGTATATACCGGTAAAAAATAGAGGTATTTGATAACGTTTCAAATCCCTGCTTTAAAGTCTCGGTTTAATGTTTATTGATAATACGGGTTGGTCTAACAACCAACAACTTAAAAGAATTCTGTTGTCTAATTTTTAAAATAATGTTAATTATGTATATTTTTTATAGTACCAAAAATGTATATTTTTGACATTTTACGACCAAATCGCTCGGGTATTATACTAGAATGTTGTCGATATGATGGGGTCGAAGCTGGCACCTCTAGATGTCAAGTCCAGTGTTGGACCGTTAGACCACAGAGGCGATATTACTTTACAAATCATTTTATTAGTTTGTTTCAAACTGTTAAAGTAACAAAGGCATAGTCCTTTTCACACTTGTAGTATTTTAAGGGGTTATTGCTTTTTAATTAATGATCTATACAAGTTTTATAGTAATAGGCAACTATTTTTGGAGCGTTTGTTTTTTTAGAACATCATCAAGAAATCTATTTTTATTTATTTATATTAGTGCATAATATATTATATTTTGGAAGCAGTATAAACAAAGTTTGTGAAATGTTAATTAAAATTTGGTACTCGCTCAATAGTACTGAATTAGAGTTTTTTCCTTTTTTGTTAATTATAATTTACTAGTTTTTTAAACTGGTTTGGATTAAAATTTATATGCTGTTAAAGTTCAGAGCTCACACATAGACTACTTTAAAAAAAACTTTTGCCAAATGGAGGATGTGAGATTAAAAAGAAGTTGATATATTTATTCTACGCTAAGAAAGTCGCGGGTGAATAACTAGTCTTGTATATTTATATTTAAATCTAAACCGAGTTTAGACTTGCCTTTTTAGTTTACTTTATATATAAATTGAAATTTTTGATCGATTGTTATTATCTTTTTTCTTTTTTTGTGTTTTTTTACTTACATGGAATTGTGAGCACCTAATAAGCATAGACAATCTACCTCAAATAGGTCTTGGGTGGTAATCAATATCTCAAATCAAATGGAATAGAAAAATGGTGTATTCAGGTATATAGTCAGAAAATAAATATAAAAAAAATATACATTTACTATTTTATTGGTCCTAATGATTTTTTTGTAGCAGCTGAGACGACTATTGGCGATCGTGAGTATTGTGACACCAAAAATACGCTTTTTTTAAATAATACAATATATTAACACAAAAGTCGACTGAATGCGCAACAAAGTAGTATTTTGAGGTACTTACATAGATAATAGGATACTAAACTAAAACTTTTATATCGATTTATGAAAGAAATTTGCCATCACGTTTCTCTGTTACGCTCATTACCCTTTAGTAACGCTCCACAAAAAAACACTGTATGTCAACAACGAATTTCATACAGCGTTCTTCGTGTTTTTTTTTGTTCCAAATGCCAGTATATCTTCTAGCTCTAATGTGATGTGCTGGTCTGCTGAGATAGCTTGAAGATCTTGCGAGATGCAGCACCTAGCCTAACGCGCGATCTACAAAGTTTTTATAGCAGAAGGATAGCGGTGGATACCTACCAATAAGGTTTCAATCTCTTGAAAAACCCAACTCTGTGTGCTAGGTTTTTTTAATGAAATATCATAGCCAATAGGAAGGCAAACAAGCAGACGGATTTCCCGATAGTAAGAAATTTACGCCGTTTAGAGACACCAAAAGTGGTAATGGTACGTTGCCAACCTGAGGCCGACACCCCGGCCTCCAGCAAAAGTAAGTTAACCGGCAACCTTACCATCCGAATTGGAACACGTCAACGGCAAGCGCTGTGGTGACGTTGTGTTAAATATATTTTCGAATTTTTTTGATGATCTTTTGAAATACCCTAACTTTGGGATTGTTATATTATGGTAGATTAATATTCAAAAATTGTTGTAGGATCCTTATCGAGATTTTAAGGAAAAAAACATAATTTTATTTTACAAATTTTTACCTTATGTAGGCATGTATTTTGCTATAGAACTTTCAACATATGTGTATAACATCACTAAATGGGCTTTAGTAAGTAGGCCACCGCTCTATTTAAGACCCTGACATGACTTTCTTTGGCGACTAATGACTCATGAATAATTTAAAGCAAATTTTTGTTGAATTGGGTAACTAGATGCAAATTTAAACTATACGTATGGCAAATGGTGACGTTCTTGCCAAAAACTAAAAATAAGTCGAAGATTTGAAGGATTATAGTTTCAGTGACTTATTTCTCAGGACACGCTTGACTAAGTCTTTGGACCTGTTCGTTCAGCTTTATATATAGTTATTTTACGAAACCAATTTTTAGTTGCAGAATTTGGTGTATCCTACCATGGCCACCCAGTGCTTCTCCATCGAGGCTACAGATACAACAGGCATTATACCTCCAGAACGACGGAGAGGACATCTTGGATTTGTGTCAAAAAGAATTTTGGTTGCAGAGCTACCGTCACAGTTCATAATAATATGATTGTTAAGTATGTTAATGTTCATAAATGTAGTCCGATTTCTAAAGATTAAAATTATTTTTATTATTCATTTTATTACTTGTTACGGTTTCATTTTAATCATGGTTCTGGTCAGCAACATTTTTTTTTATTTCGGCCGCAAAATATTTGTTGCTCTGATTTGGGAACCCCATTTTTTTGTTGACCAAAGTACTTTATTACTTCTTTTGTTCCTAGTTACGTTTTAATTTCAATAATGGTCAGCAACAGATTTTTATTTAGTCAGCTAAATATTTTTACTCTGGTTTTGAAACCCATTTAATTTTTTACTGACTAAATTGAAATACCTTATTACTTCTTTGTTCCTTGTTACGTTTTAATTTTAATATTTTTTTTAACATGTTCTGGTCAGTAACAAATGTTTTTTAGTCTGCAAAATATTTGTTACTCTGTTTTTGAAACCCATTTAATTTTTTAATCGCCTCTGTAGTCTAGCTGTTCAGTTGTTGGACTTGACAGCATGAGGTCCTCGAATCCTGGGTCGGGTAACAAAAAGAAAATTGGGGTTTTCCAATTTTCTAATAAAAAAATGTTGCTCGGGATAGGATATGTGCCCGGTTGGCGATAAGTTTGCCACCTATCACATTATGGGACTTAGTATCTTCGGCTAGTCGTGGGTGACCTGGTTGTACCTCTGCCTAACTCTTCGGGGATATGGGCGTGAAGATACTTATTTAATTTTTTAACTGATCAAATTGTAATACTTCTTTTTTTCTTTTGTTCCTTGTTACGTTTTCATTTTAATCATGATTTAAAACGTTCTGTTCAGCAACAAATTTTTATTTAGGCAGCAAAATACTTATTGCTCTGGTTTTGAAACCCCATTTATTGTTTTATAGACCAAAGTGTTATACTTTATTACTTCTTTTGTTTCTTATTGCGGTTTTATTGCAATAATGGTTTAATGTGTTTTGGTCAGCAACTTTTTTTTTATTTCAACAGCAAAATATTTATCGCTCAGGTTTGGAAAACCATTTATTTTTTTGTTGACCACAGTATTACTTAGTTTTTCATTCCAATAGTTGCAGAATTTCGTTCATCAAGAACAGGCAACAAAGTACTTCATTATGGACACTACAAATATTACAAGAAGTACCGAGCCAACAATGGGACCACTTGGATATGCTCGCAGAAGGATATGGGGTGTCGCGCAAGCGTTTTGGTTACAGACGACGTCATTGTCAAATGCTGGAATGATCATACATGTGTTAATAAACAAAATATACAGAATAAATACATGTAATAAGAGATGTAATGACCCCATCATATACTACTGTTATTGATTGAGACTGAGCCCGAATGTGAAAACTGTCTACCTGTCGCTAAGAACGTCTTAAAGGAAGAAAAAACTTAAATTATTCATTTAAAATCTTGGCATAATAATATTTGTTCTAGATTTGACGACACTCGTCTTTTAGTTTTCCGTTTATCAAATATCTTTGTCCAATGTACATTTGATCAAATCAGTTGGAGGGTTTTATTAAATATAGAAAACTCTTAAAAAGATCAAAGATTTTGATATTTCAATGATAATGGACAAGCGAGTGGAAAAGTGGCCAATTAACCTGTAATTTTTTTATCAATTATGTGTCATCAAAATTGGACAAAGATATTTGACTAATGGATTCCCAGCTTAAGTATATTATGATAATAATTCTTATAGATATGCAGAGTTCGGGAAAATGTCTCAAATATGAATAAAATATCTGACTTTACTTGTTTTTGCTTAAGAAATATTGAACTTTACCTTACAAATTTCTGGTATAAAAAGTAACCTATATGTTGTTCTATAATTTTCTTTATTGTTCAGTAAATTATCATACTAAAACAGGACGTTTGAGAGGTTACGCTACCTGAGATATACAGACGGGTAGGAAAAACATTTAAAAAACGTTAGTATTTATGTTGATGTTGACTTTTTGACAGTCGTAACTCAAGGGATGCGAATGTGGATGGATGCAGGTAACCGGGAGACCTAAGTTGACATTCCACGAACAAATCGCTTGGTTAGTATCAAAGGGTGGTGTAGAGTCTCCGTAACAGGTATGTTTGTATAAAAAGAGTAATGAAACGAAGCCAGAAAGGTCTGCAAGTTTTTATACTTTAGTATACTATCTCTTTGAAATTGAATCTTGAAACGAGACGGCATTATTGAATTTACCCAATTTTTTTAAATGTTTTTCCTTAGTACTTAGTACTTTCTTGTTCAAGACGGCCACATCATATGCACGCGAATCTTGTTCAGTACTAACTATATAAATTGCCCCAAATAGCAGAATACCTAACCATAAAACCTTTTGATTAATTAAGATAAAAAAATATCGCTAAAAATATTATCTTTATTTTAAATATGTTTTATGTAAGGTCAAAGATTTATCGCCTTTGTGCTCTGGCGTCGGACTTGACTTCTTGAGGTCCCGGGTTTGGACAACAAAAATATAAAATGTGTATTTTAAATTTTCTAATAAAGAATAACGATGCCGGGATTGGATATGTGCCCGGTTGGCGATAGGCTTACCATCTATTGTGGGACTTAGTGTCTTCGGCTAGCCGTGGGTGCTTTGATCATGCCTTTCGGCCAATGTTAATAATCTATACATAGTATAAAGCAAAGTCGCTTTCCGCGTCTGTCTGTATGTATGTATGCTTATATTTTTAAAACTACGCAACGGATTTTGATGCGGTTTTTTTCAATATGTAGAGTGATTCAAGAGGAAGGTTTATATGTATAATAACATGCTTTATATATTAGAGAACCTCTGATAATTTCAAGATTTCTAATGCGAAGTCGTAAATAAACATATTTTTTTGCGCTTGCATTGCAAACGCTGGCTGAACTCTACGAGATAGGTCAAAATAATGTACTAAGTATTGTTTAACCTAAAAAGGTCTACAAAAAAGTTAGCGAAGGTATATGTCTATCTCTTAGGGATAACTTACAATAACCAATTTTTATCTTTTACTTTTTACGAAAAATAATGGCTCATTTACGAAGCGATTTAAAGCAATACAACAGGAATCCTTATCTAATTAAGTATCTTAAATAAGTTTTACATTTAATATAGAACAATATAGCCTTTTACAGTATGTAAATTAAACGAATAGTTTCGGAGATATTACAGGTTTAAAATATAGGGACATCGCGGTTGCGGCGGTACCGGCTGGCCGCGGTGCGTGCGCGACGAAGCATAGGACTAATTTACAGCGATCGCACGCATTTATCGGAGCTCCCTAGCGAGGAAAATAACAAACTCAATAAAAACGTGATTTTCAGCGCGACATTTTTTATCTAAATTGTATTTACGTTCGTAATTTAATAATCCACACTAATATTATAAAGTTTGTATGCGAAAGTAACTCTGTCTGTCTGTCTGTTACCTTTTCACGCCTAAACCACCCAACCGATTTGACTGAAATTTGGTATGTAGATAGTTAGCATTCATGAGAAGGACATAGGCATATTATTATTTGGAAATTCAACCCCTAAATGGGTTTAAAGGGGTGGCAAAGTATGTATGAGAAAAAAAAATTATTGCACATTTTTGCATGAAACTTTGAATTAATGCTTTTTAGTACAAATGATGAAACACGTATTTCAGGATTTTTCGAAATTCACCCCCATTGGGGGTTAAAGGGGGTATCTAAGTTTGTACGGGAAATTTAATTCTATTGAAACATTTTGCGTGACACTGAAGTAATGCTCTGCAATACAAATTATAAGATACATATCTAAGCGTTTTTTGAAAATCAACCCCTATGAGGGTGAACAGGGGTGGCACAATTTGCGTAGGAAAAATATTTAACAGTAATTTTTACCGTAAGTCCATAACAATGAACCACGTTAAAAATCCCTAATTCCCTACTCATAATATAAATGCGAAAGTAACTCTGACTGTCTGTCTGTTGCGCTTTCACGCTTAAACCAGTAAACCTCTTTGCGTAAAGTAAAAAAAAACCTTTAAAAGTAAACAGTAAATTTTTATTTGTTTTTTTTTGTTGCCCGGGCCGGAAACAGAACCCAAGATCTCAAGAAGTAATTCCGAAGACGGACGGTTAGAGACGATACGTATATTTCTAAAATTTCAAAAAAAAAACTGTGAGAGGTTTCCATAACTTGCTATACAGTTTAATTTAACAGGATTTGCCGAAGTGCAGATAAAACTGTAAACACAATAACGTATTCCTACTATTTATCTGAGGTGAAATTAGAAAAGAGAAAGTGTATGTTCAGTTTTGACGGCATAATTGCTGAATTGATTTTAATATTTACAAAAAAATAGATGAAACTTTGGATAGCGATATAGGCTACATTTTATCTTAAAATTTTAACGAGCAGTGTTGGAGAGCTAAATATCAAATTAGTAGACTACGCGGGCGAAGCCGCGGGTCACAGCTAGTATTTCTCTAAAGATGGATTTCAAGCAATCTAGATAGCTGCTTATCCGCCGGCCTATCCTATACCTAATTGCCATATTCATCCTATCCACAGATATGTTATTGGCAAGCGATATCATAAAAATGGATCAAAATATCAATCTTGGACAGCAAGTTTTGGATTAGGATTGATTATTAATATTGGCCGTTAGTCAACATCTTCAGGGATATGAGCATGAAGATTTTAAGATAAAGAGATCACGGGACCTGTGCGTCCGGTATGAAGTTCGCCACGATAGCTAGTATGCTAGATAGTGTATAATAGATTTGTTAATTTTTAGACATACTGATAACAACATCACGGGGAGGCAGGCCAATGTTGCAGATGGGCAAGTTCAGGTTCTACAGGCACAGCAGTTACAGGGAAGGTCATCCAAAATGTCTGTGGGTGTGTGTCAAGTGGTGCGCCGGATGTCGAGCCTCCATCACCTCATTTGAAAATGAAATTATAAAAATAAATGATAATCACAAACACGATTAATTAAAATATTAGTTTTTATTTTTTGACTATTTCCAGCTAACTTTAGAGAGAGTATAGGGGAGAGTGTGGATGAAAGAGCCGGGTTTTGAAAGAGCCGATCTTGATTTTATGTACTTATGCATTTATTGCCAAGCAACGATGGTACCCATTAATTGGCAACACCGGGTAGCTGTCAGCTTTCTAAGTTTGACAGTTGTGCGGCAACCTGGGACCGAGTTACGCGATCTCAAAAATTTTGCGACTAGAAAGTTTTTATCTTTGTGTTTTTACCAAGTAGTTTATTAAGAAACTGTTTCAGGTAAGTAAATTTTAACTATCCTGGGAGTTTTTACATATATTAGTAGTCTATAAACGCTGCATTGCTTTAATTAAAAACAATAAGTAAGTGCTTTATTTTAAGGTTATGTTGATATAAAGAATATGCTATAGAGCTATTCTTAAATGCTTTTAAAGAGCCGGCTCTTTCAAAGCATTTGGATTTGAATTTAAGATTATTATTTATGTCAAATAGATGTTTTATTACTTGTAATTCATTAGTCATTTACTCGCACGTATTTTAAGGTTATGCATTTACGTTTTGAAAGGGCGGGCTCTTATTAATTTCGTTATTTAATATTTGGCGGTTGTTAAAATAATACCATTTGTTTTTGTTGCAGGAATATTAGGTACGATAGTGTCAGCAATGCCTAGTAAGCGCTCCAGACCACCAAAAATGACAATAGAAGAAGCGGTCAGAAATGTTCTTGAGCAAGGACATTCAATTAATAAGACGGCTAAAGATCACAATATTTCCAGAGCTTATTTGGCAAAAAATATCAAAAAATACAAACAATCTGGAAACACGGTTCGTTCATATGTTCATTGTCCAAATATCGGTAACAAGCGTATTTTTTTAAAAGAACAAGAAGACTTATTGGTTGCTTATTTAAAAACTGCCTCAAAAATGTGTCATGGATTGACTAAGAAGAAAACTAGAGAATTAGCTTATGAATATGCTATGGCTAATAATATATGCCCAAATAAATGGGAAGTTAATAAAACAGCTTCAGTGGAATGGCTAAGAGGCTTTATGACTCGACACCAAGACCTCGCAGTTAGAAAACCTGAAAGTCAAGTCAAGTCAAGCTATCGCCAGAAAATCCGGCATTGATTATTATGGATAACCATGCTTCGCATGTTAATTTGAAGGTGATTGACTTTGCTCGACAAAATTCGATAAAAATTTTAACATTTCCTCCTCATTGCAGCCATAGAATGCAATCGCTAGATGTTGCAGTTTACGGGCCGTTTAAGACACGATATAGAATCGCCATGAATGAATGGATGCTGTCAAATCCAGGACAAACTGTAACTATATACCAAACCGCGCAGTTTGTTAATGAAGCATATTTATCTGCTTTTAGTCTAAGCAATGTTACGAAAAGTTTTAGTAAAACTGGTATTTATCCACTAAACTCAAACGTATTTGCCGATGATGATTTCCTGACGTCATTTGTCACAGTCAGACCAAATCTTGCGGAAATAACGAACGACCCAATCCCGAAGGCAGCTTCAGTCATTGACAGTCGTGAGCAGTCACCTTCATTGTTGTCGCCAACAAATGTGTGTCAAGAATTCATTAGTACCATAGTTTTAGATGAATTGTCATGTGCAACTCCTGGATGCAGCAAATCCTCTACTTCCATTGCTCAAATTTTATCGCCTGAAAAAGTAAGACCATTTTTAAAGGCTGGTCCTAGGAATAAATCTGTAAACAGGAATCGTAAAATGTTCTCTGCTATCATAACAGAAACTCCTGAAAAAAATAAAAAAGTTCCATTATCCTTAATAAGAAAAATAAAAAAAGATACAAATACGCATAAAAATAGGTGTGTTGTTTGTAATGGTGTGTATTTTAATAGTAAGGAAGAATGGCTCAAATGTAAAATTTGTGAAAAGTGGTCACATGACTCATGTGGACTGAAAGGTGCTATTAATTACTTTTGTTTTAACTGTTATTAATTTATTATTTTTAAATATTTTTCGCTTAAAGCTGTGTTCACTAGTAGTAATAACTTAAGACTGATTAAAGTTAATAAAAATTATCTAGTTTTGAGATATTGATTTAAACAAGCTTTGAGTCTAACTAGAGATTGAACTAGGTTAAAATTACTGTTATTGATTGTTTTCCTATCTTACATGTTAATTAGGAGAGAAAAGGAAATCTAGGCTGATATTTAATTATTATGCCTACCTACTTTCTACTTCGTCTTGAATTTTTTTCTGTTCAATCTATGACGACACAAAAATGTGATAATGGCCGGCTCTTTCAAGACATTCGTTGGCTCCATCAATCACACTAGGTTTTGAAAGAGCCGATTTCTAACTTGTTTTTAAATTAAATATAAAAAACATAACTGTAACATAGTTATGTTACAGTTATGTTTTTTTATATTTTTATTTCTGATTTGTCAAGTCTAATGAAGCAGTTTATTCATCTATGCGTTTTTTTTTCAATAAACAGTTGATTTGAATGTTTTGCGAAACTTTAAAAAAAACTGGCTCTTTCATCCACACTCTTCCCTACGTATTTTCAACCAACCACGAAAAACGAGGGATGTTATTTGATTGACTGTGACATCGTAGCTTTTGAACGAATGGACGGAATTTTTGTTCGAAAACTGATATGATCGAGATGGTTATTAACTACGAGTAAATATTAGGTTTTACCGGGGTTTCTTTGAAAATTTTAAATTTTAGTATTTTAATAAGGAGTTTCTGTCATATTTGTTTTAAAGAACTTGTTAATCATGTGGACTGATTGAGGGTACGGGTAGGGTAGCCAGTAGACTTGCACAATAGGCGTAAAGCGGATATTGCACTGCCTGTTACCCGCCCCGGTTTGCGGAAGTGCGAATTTTAATATTGAAAGATCACCGCACGGAGATTCGGTGTCATTGTACTTTTGCGATTTTCGTGTTCAAATCGAGATTTTTCATTCTAAATTGAAACTCCGTATCACCCGCGACCCGCGGTGTGCGGTGCAGTGTGGTATCCGCTTAACACCCAGGCAATTTGTGTAAACACACTGTCGCTATGCTGCACATAGAGACAGTGTTTTTTTTATGATATTAGAAGGCAAACAAGCAGACGGATTTCCTGATGGTAAGAAATTCCCGCCGCCTAGAGACACCAAAGGTGGTAATAGTGCGTTGCCAACCTGAGGCCGGAATGTTAGGCCTCGAGCAATAGTAAGTTTACCGGCTAACTTACCCTCCGAAACCGAACACGTCGTGACGACTGCACTACGGAATATCGAAGTTTGAAATGTCGATGTACTGTATTCATAATGTTCATCAGTGCGATGTACGTTAATTCGATAGTACGGTATGGCGAAGTATTGTATTAAGAATGTTCATGAAATCGACGTACGGAACTTCGAAAGATCGCTATTTCGAAGTACTGAACTTCGACCGTCTTATTAATAAACGTGGACTAACGTAGATGTAACTTTAAGTTGATATTATAGTCTATATCACAGTGTAATAAAGACTATAATACCAAGCTAAACCTCAGCGTAATTAACGGCGTGTTTATTAATAAGACAGCGAATGTTTTATTTCGACGTAGGTACAACGAGCAGAATTGTTTAGGACCAATGGCACAATTATATGCGGTAGCAAAAAGTACATCTTAAAATAACTTAAAGTAATTTAACCTTAACTCGAATAGAATTTAACCTTAACTC
Source organism: Calephelis nemesis (assembly GCA_002245505.1). Taxonomy (NCBI): domain Eukaryota; kingdom Metazoa; phylum Arthropoda; class Insecta; order Lepidoptera; family Riodinidae; genus Calephelis; species Calephelis nemesis. Next base: position 11,607 of record NJDD01003445.1, read on the forward strand.
GAATAGAATTAAGGTTAAAAAAATACGTATACAAGAAAAATCAGGTTTTTTAGCAAATTATATAGACGCTAGTCCGCCTTTATAGTTCATAGTTTCCTTCCTTTTGATTTTGTTACATAAAGGTAAATAAATAGGTATTTGGACGAGCAGATTCTTGAAGAGTCAGGCAGACGTACAACCAGGGCAAAGATTAGCCGAAGTTACTCTGTACTTAGTCCTATAATATGATTGGTGACTTATCTATTAACAACCGGGAACTTATCTAATCCCGTGCAGCAGACGCTGGAAAATGGTCTGTGTTATTTTTATAATCGTTGAACAATTTTTTGTTAGTGCTTGGGGTGCGTTTAAATGGTGAATAAAATTACATTAAATGAAAACGCCTTTCACAATTGGCCCGATTTCGAAGAAGATTTTTTTATTTAAAGCTGACGTATAGCTGAAGTACACATATAATCATTATGAAAATAGAATAAGGTAAATAAAAAATATGAAATGTAAATAAAAATCAAGTTTTTACGTATATTATACTCAGGCCGGGTCGTAAGTTTTGTCACAGAATAAAAAATGTTGAATTAAAATTGCTGGCCACAAAAATGTTACTTAATTTGAATTTAGAAACTTTTATTAAAAAGTATCTGTATATATTTTTTTATTTGACGTATTATTAAACATAGATTGGACGTTTAAAGAAGACAGTCTCGCGATTATGGCGCTGCGTCGACGTGGTTACACACCAACTCCAATTTTCGACATGCTGAAAAAATTTTATTTAACTGAAGATTCATATATATACCATCAAACGACTTCGGAAGACAGAAAAAGAAGCGGTCGCCTCCGCTCTGTTTGGACATCACAATTGGTAAAAGCTGTGAAGAAACTAATTCCGCGTTTTGTTCAAGCAGTACGCAGGAAAAAAAGTACTGGCAAATTCTTTTTTCTTATGAATTTTTTTTATTTTGACAAAGCAAGTCACTGTATTCTGCGAGTGCAGTGAGACCATTTTCCATCCTCAGTCATAGTTTAACTTATGATAACATGGTTTAACATGACTTAACTGACATACACTTTTGTGTAAAAGGCGTACAACGAATGCGACTGTGTATCAAAACAAAACACAGTGTAAAAAATCCATGTGAGGCCTGTTTCTCATCCCAAAAAGATTCTGCGCCAGCCTATAGAGCGAAAAGCACGCAAGACGGACAGAGTGCACATAAAATTGAATTCATCCGACACGGAGACTGGCTCTCTTCCAGTCCAGACTTGACTCCGTTGGATTACAAAATATGGCAACACTTGGAGCAGAAGGTCTGCTCAAAACCTCATCTCAATTTGGACTCACTCAAGGCATCTCTGTTCAAAGCAGCCACCGATATTGAGATGAACCTCGTGCGTGCTGCTGTAGGTCAAAATCACATATAACAAAATCAAAAGGAAGGAAACTATGAACTATGAAGGCGGACTAGCGTCTATGTAATTTGCTAAAAAACCTAATTTTTCTTGTATAAGTATTTTTTTAACCTTAATTCTATTCGAGTTAAGGTTAAATTACTTTAAATTATTTTAAGATGTACTTTTTGCTACCGCATATAATTGTACCATTGGTTCTAAACAATTCTGTCTGGTGTACCTACATCGTAATAAAACATTCGAAGTTCAGTACTTTGACATAGCGATTTTTTGAAGTTCCGTACGTCGATTTTATGAACATTATCAATACAATACTTCCCCATTCCGTACTGTCGAAGTAACGTACATCGCTCTGATGAACATTATACATAGAATACAGTACATCGACATTTCAAACTTCGATATTCCGTAGTGCAGTCCGTCGTGACGTTATGGCGGCAGGAATAGGTAAGGCGGTGGTACCAATCCCTGTGAGTTGCTGCGAAATTCTACCACCTAGTCAGATGTCACCTTATACGAGCTGCCTGGCGTGAAAGCAGATGGAAAGCAGAAGCTGCAAAGAAACCCGGACCAACCACCCACACATACCCACATATACAAACACTTATTATCATACAGATGCCTTCCCCCGTCGAAAATCAAACCGCAGACTCGCTTGGTCGGGTCGGTCCCTCGACCAAAGAGACCAGACCAGAAAGGTTACATGAACTAGGACTAAATATTTACATTTGCAGTATCATTTCAGAAACACCAAAACTATCTTTGTTGCATTTTTTTATGTAATTAATTTTTAGAAGTTAATTGTTGAAGTACTTAAAAATAGCGTTTTTTAATGTAGTTCCATTAGAATTACCTTCTAATAACTACCCGCGTAAACGGAAACGCGTAAAGAAATAATAAATAAATAAATATCTCTGGACAAGTTACACAAATTGAATCTAACCCCAAAGTAAGCACATCAAATGCTTGTGTTATGGGTGTTAGTCAACGATTCTAATACATATAAATACTTAAATAGATACAAGAATAAATTTAATAAACACCCAGACCCCAGAGAAATGCAGACATCTAAATGTTCATCCAATTTTTTCTTTCTTCGAAAGCAATTTTTTCTTTCTTTCAAATTTATAGATGCCCTAGAATCATTTTCAAATAAAAACATTTTTAAGTCATATTTACAAAGGACGGAGAAATCGATTAACATGTAAGTACTTACATAAAAATAAGTAGGAGCCAAACCTATCACGTCCACCTTCAAAGTAAATTAAAATTAGTGTAAAAAGGCCCTTTTATTAAAAAAAAGCTTCCTTAGTGTAATAATATTTTTACAAGTTGATACACTATTAATATGTTTCCAGATTTTATAACTTCAGACTTCCATTATTCAGAGGTATATGATAATACAAGGTCATTAAAAGTGGAAATGCCTGAATGTCATTCTACTCAGAACAATATTTTAGTTCTGAAGCCTTCGGTGAAACGGCCAAAGACAGCGGCTGAGCGAATGAGAGAATATAGAGCCAGAAAGAAAATACTTCAATCTCAACCTTTTCGTTAGCCTTGAAAGCGAAAGATTTTGACAGGAATTAATGTTGTGAAAGATGTATCCATTTGTATATTTGAATTTTAAGAATAAATGAAACATTCCATGCTTGTGCATTTAAAATGATTTTCACTTTTTTTACTCTATTTGATACCTTCTAATGAAAAGTAATTTGATGATTTTAATTTTATTTTTATGATATTGAAAGGCAAACAAGCAGACGGATTTCCTGATGGTAAGAAATTCTCGCCGTCTAGGGATACCACAGGTAGTAATGGTGCGTTACCAATCTGATGCCCGGATGTCAGGCCTCATGCAAAAGTAAGTTTACCGACTATCTCATCCTCCGAATTAGAATATAAGGTGGTGGTACCCATCCGGGCTAGTCACTGCGAAACTTTACAACCTAATAGGATGTCACGGTATTAGTGACAGCTAGCCTATGCTCGTATTTTACGAGCTGCCAGTAAGACAGATGGTCTATTCTGCAAAGGAGCCCGGACCAACACGTGGATGATAAAACAAATATAAAAAATCATATAATATGTAAACATATGATTCTACAGCTAACGCAGGTTACTATTACGAAAGTGTTATGATATTTTAGCTTTAGTACTTGTCCCGTGTTTGAGATAAATTTTAAAGTATCAAAATAATTATTTAATTATAAAGTGACTACTAATTTATACAAGAAATATGGATTTCCACAGACTGATAGCGAAAGAACCATAAAAATTATATTGTATGGTTTCTTTGATTTTTTATGGGTAAACTTCATAAGGAATTGTTATACTGTTTATTATAAGAGCATTTGTGTTTTATACTATTTAGTATAAGTGCACTAATTTTTAATGGAGTTTTACAAAATATATATATATTTTCTGTATCGTTCACATCATTATACTAAGTTATTTTTTTTTTGTGAATATTATAACTTAACCAGTAAGTTGTGCTTAGCCAGTAACCTTTTGGATACAACCAGTGCAAGCTACTGTATTCTATTATTATTACTACTTTTGTGTACTTACTGTATTTTAAATTAAGCCTATATGTTACTCTATTTTCTTTAACAAACGAGTACCAAAAAATAATTCAGCATTACGATTGGTCCACGTAATCAACCCGAAATTCATTTCAACCAATCAGAACGCTTTTCGTTCATTGTCAAATTCTAAAGGCGCGTTCTGATTGGTTCAAATGAACTTGGTACTTGTTTGTTAAAGTAAACATGTATTTCAATTTAGTATTAATTAAAAATGTTGATTTCAGTAGTACAATTCACAACTTCGAAGTTTGGGCGGCCGGTGATATTGCTAAGTGGTCACAGATATAACCAATATAACTGTAAGGGGCCAAAAGCTGTATGGAGATGTGTGAAGTGGCCAGATGGGTGCCGAAGCTCCTTGACTACAGTCGACAATACGATATGTAAAATAAAAACTGATCATTCCCATGTCAACCGTATGGATGAGTCTTTCGAATTTCGTTTATTGCAACGTTTACAATAGAATATATAATTGTAATTATTATTTTGTACTAACTTCCGCCCGCGACTCCGTCCGCGCGGATGTCGCTCTTCGCGTGAAAAAAATGAAAAATTAAGATTTATTTTTTTCTACGTCATTTTCCAGGATAAAAAGGTATCCCATTTTATGCCCAGGACATTAAGGTATAACTATACCAAGTTTCATCGAAATCGAACCATTACTTTTCACGTGGTGCCTAAACATATAGACAGACAGTCAAACCATTTTTTTTTATTCACATATTTAGGTTTGGTATCGATCCAGTAGCACCCCCTGCTATTTATTTTTAATATTTTCAATGTACAGAATTGGCCCTTCTACAGATTTATCATATGTATAGATATAAAATATAGATTATTAACATTAAAATATTTTTCTAAATTGTGTTTTTCTGTAACTAAACTTGTATATTTATTCAAGCCGCCATGAAATTGCCAATTTCCAGTTTGGAGGGTAGTGTTGCAGTAACGTGTGAAATAGGCTTAAAACCCCGGCCAAAAGTTAATGATGCACCTATAACATCTTTGATGGCTAAAGGCCACGGTTGTCCTCTATCACAAGGGGATTGATGTGCCATAGTTATGCCATAAAAAATCACCATGGATATTAGTGTTGTATCTTGTGGTGGAGGTAGTAGAAAGTATCTTGTGCAAGTCTACCAACGTTTTGTTTTAAAATGACAGGAATAAGTAAAGCTATTTGTCTTGGCAAGGACCCATCTCCCATCCTTTTACCCCATCCATACTACACACCACACCCATCATTTTACGTATTCCTGTCGCCATACTGTCGTGTCCCGGTCCAGAGGTTAGAGTTACAAATAAGGCCAAGCGAACTGGCCACAGAATGTGTACCATATATTTACTGTCTGTTATCACCAGCAATGCGGTATGCTATCAATGTGTCCATATTTAGGTTGTTCCAAGTTTGCGGAATCACTAAGTTTATTTCTGTTTTTTTTATTTTATTTTTATTTTTATGATATTGGATGGCAAACAAGCAACGGATTTCTTGATACTTGATTCTTGATATTCTTGATTCTTGGTACTTGTGCGTTGCCAACTTGAGGTCCGGAAACACAAGGCCTCGAACCAAAAGGCAGTTTACCGGCTACCTTATGATCCGAACCGGAACACGTTAACGGCAAGCACCGACGTTATGGCGACAGAAATATGTAAGCTATCAATCCATACGAATTGTTGCGAACTCTACCACCTAGTCCAATAAAGCCCGGTGAAGTTGTGAAAACCGAGAGGTTGGCAACACATTAGTCATTTTCAAACAAGTCTAGTCAAATGTCACGGTGTTGGTGATCTAAAGTTTTTGTATATAATGTAAGCTAAGTAAATTAAAAACACACAAGAAAATGAATAAAACCTCTATAATATCTGTAAATCTTCTTTTTGTTAAAGGTCCTAGTTTTGGAGTATCTAGATGTGGTAACCCTATTATTCAGATGGGTTCTTATCGTTTCTACCGAGATTCTCGGTACAAGGGTTCCAAGGGTATTTGGTTATGTTGCAAATGGTCGTCATCTGGCTGTCGAGCTAGCATCACTACATATGAAAACGAAATTATTATTGAAAGAAATCAACACAATCACTGATAATAGCATGGTTAAAAACGTGAAGAAGAGAAATGTCTTCAACATATGATGGTTTTCTGCTAGATAATTACTTTGAACAATTTTAGAAGGAAAATGAATGAGAAGAAATGACTTAAAACGGCTACTGAAAAGAAATTAAAGATTTAAACAACGGAATGGAAAAAGTAGATTTTGAATATAAACATTTTTTAACATAATTAATTTTATCTTATCTTTACATTAATTAATTATTTTAAAGTTTTAAAGTTTCCAACACCAGTACTAACTAAAATTCCTGATAGTATAACTGACTTTAAATATATAAATAAAGACGTGTGTATCAATTACTCAAATTGATATTTTTTTGTATAGGTACCTCTTATACATCGGGATAAAAAGTAATCTACTCACTTTCCAACCTTCTCACTGTATTTCCCCGTGTTGGTTCATGTCTCCTGTGTAAAACATACTAACTGTCTTCCAGCTACGCAGCTTGTAAGAGACCACTAAAGGTGAAATGGGTCACTACTACCACTGGTGATACAGTACCATTCAGCAACTCGTCCGGGTAGGGGTCCACCACCCCACCATTTCTGCCGCTATAATGATCGGTCCAGAGGGTAGTGTAGCCGGTAAACTTTTACAATTGGCGTAATTGCAGACGGCAGGAACGCACCTGTAACATCTTTGTTGTATATAGCTATGGTTACTTTCTTACCAATAGGAGAGTATCAAGGGATACTGCTATATGCTACGCTATTTTATTAAGTAAAAAAATCACACACAAAAATATACAACAAGGCTGTGTTGCAACGTACAAAAAGAACAAATAGAAAAAGACGAAAAAAATGCTAAATTTTTAATGCTAGAGATATGGATTAGTGTGAACTTATAAGTTAGATGATTGGTTTTAGAGCCCGTATTCACCACATCCAGGTTTGGGAAGCCGGTTATTGAAATGGGCGGATACAGATATAACCGTCGAAGCTGCTGCAAAGGACCTCGGGCTCAGTGGCTGTGTTCGAAATGGGCTACCATCGGCTGTCGAGCATCACTGACGACTATCGATAATACTATCATTTTAGTCAAAAACAACCACAACCATTAATATGATCACTGGTTGAGAATCACTGGAGAATGTGGGAATAGACGTTTCGACAAATCAGTTCATCTGAATGATACTACTGTCGGTTCTACAATTATCTAGTGCGAAACAAAAAATGTCTATAGAATTAATAGATAAATTCTACGTATCAAAATCAAAATATGGGTCCGGCGTAAAAAAACAAAAAAATAAATTCAATAACAATTAAGCTCGGTAAAACTGAAAGATACGACTCTAACTAAGTTAAGTAATGCTTCCGAAAACATACATTTTATCCTCATCCTATAATAGTTTTTGATTTACAATTAATGATGAATCTAGTCACGCGGCAGCGTGTCAAGCCAAGTTCAAGCAAAGAACTGGCTAGCCAGCGCCAAGTGTAATTTTACACGACCACTTGGTGCCACTTTTGACCCTTTTATAACTCAAAATCCATTTAACGTAAATACATAAAACTACGTGTGTGTAATCATATTTATAAGGACATCAAGAATCTCAAATTTCATAAAGCTGGCTCAAACGGTTATAAAGATATGAAGGTCGTAATATGAACTCGTAACTTTTAGTACCTACTGACTGATTGACTGACTGACATACTTATACTTAGCTAAACCTAACCTACTTCCAGATGACCTAGAAGGATGAAATTTGGAATCCAGCCCGGTAATTATGTGTAAACGTAGGAAAAAATCGAAAAATTAAAAAAGTTCAAAAATAGGGGNNTTAAAAAAGTAGATTAGATTTGGCCAGTTTTTATCAGTTTATATAATATATACTATGTTGAATATTGTTATGAAATAACTGAGGTAATGAAAACTGGCCAAGTTAAATCTAATAGATCTCTTATTTTGAAATAACAGCTTTTGTTATAGGTATCGAATAAAGTAAGGAAATAGAGTTTCATACTTGATTATAATGTTATTTTGTTCCTATAAATAAGTATTTGGATTTTGCATAGAACTTGGCACCCATTAAGATTTCCATTCTTTTTGCGGCGGAGTTCACAGCCAAGCATAATTTTTCTATTGAACTTGGCTCTCCTTTTTTACATTTATGTTTTTGGTGGGATAAATTTTACACTAATCTTGACGACCACATTAATAATGAATAAAAAAAGATACAGTCGAATTAAGAACCTCCTCATTTTTTGGGTGTCAGTTAAAAAATAAAAATAACAATTCAATCAAAACAGACTTCTTCTGATCTGATATCTTATCACTGCTCATTAGCAATTCTCTAAACATATCAAGCTCATACAAAATTTATTGAACCAGTTACCAACAGCAGTACGTTTAAACGAATTCGGCTTAAGCCCGGTTCCTATAATCAAGATCAACGATTCGTAATCCGTTAGTATAACCGATGGTAGTTTGTATGAAAACCAATGAAAAGTTGTTCATAGTTACACATATGAAATTAAATTAAAATAACAAATGTTTTACATTAATTATGTTAAATGTAATTTTATTTCACTCACATTTTTATTTTTGACTAGCCGACCCGGCGAACTCTGTTTACAGCACTCCAAAGTAGTCTTGCAGACTTGGCGTGAATATGACCTGTACATACAAAATATGTTTCTCTACGTTCCGGTTTTGTTGTTATAGGTCTGCGAAAAAGCACACAGGTCTCCTGATGGTAAGACAACCGTAGTCTATAGATGCCATAGATGTTACAGGTGCGTCGCTTTCTTGAGACCAGGATAGAAAGGCCTATTGTGTAATAGTCTAGAGTTGTCGGCTCTACCTTTCAGACCGGGACTTAACAGAGTGTGGCAGCATGAATAGGTGATGGAGTGGATCTCTACAGGTGCAAATTGCTGCACAAGACTCTCCCTTCAGCGGTCTTACTCTTATCAGTAACGACCTATATTTTAAACAGTGCTCACCTCTTCCGAGCTGCCTAGCTGAGAGGCAGTTGGTCTTTTCTACTCAGCGGATCCAGACCAACACGAGAAATTTAAAGTTATTTGGTCACTTCATAAGTTTTGGCATGTCTGTAATTTCTAAATTACAAAAGTTATGACTTGAAAAAAAGTCGGATCAATCTGTAAAGTATGTACTACAAATAAAAAAAACGCAGTTATTTTTTGTTCTCGTTGGTCGAGTGCCTAGCATACACGCCTAACTACACTGACCAACCGCGAGGCTCGGGTTCGATTCCCGACGGGGGCACCATTTGTGTGATGAACATTTAGATGTCTACATTTCCGGGTCTGGGTGTTTATAAAATATATATTCTGGTATCTATTTAAGTATTTCTATGTATTAGTATTATTGACTAACACCCATAATACAAGCAGACAATTTGCTTTGGGGTTTGGTTCAATTTGTGTAATTTGTCTAGGGATATTGTTTATTATTTTTTTATAAATATCTTCAACGTACAAAAATCACGCTTTCAAAGTTTTACTAAATCGCCTCTGTGGTTTAGCGGTTCAGTTGTCGGACTTGAAGTCCCGGGTTCGATTCCCGGGTCGGGCAGCAAAAAGAAAATTGGGGTTTTCCAATTTTCTAATAAAAAAACGTTGCTCGGGATTGGATATGTGCCCGGTTGGCGATAGGCTTGACATCTATCACATTGTGAGACTTAGTGTCTTCGGCTAGTCGTGGGTGTGGTTGTGCCTCTGCCTACCTCTTCGGGGATATGGGCGTGAAGATACAAAGTTTTACTATACGCACTAAAACCCAAGCTATTTGATGGTGGAAAGTTGACTTGAGTCTCCCCGGGGCGCCTAAATCGTTTTGTATACCAGTTTTGTCAATTTTATTTGTTAAAAAAAGTATTTTATTTCTTTTATATCTTACAGGTCCGGTGTTCGCGTTATCTAGACATGGGAACCCTGTCATCGAGATGGGGGGGTACAGGTACAACCGTCGGAGTAGATGTAAAGGACCCAAAGCTCAATGGGTGTGTACGAAATCTTCAACCAAAGGGTGCAGGGCAACGGTGACCACGATAGAAGATACCATCATTCATCTTAACGATAACCACAAACATTAGATTATAAAAATGGAAAATTTTAATACGTATTTCATTTATTTATTTTTATATAATCAAATGTCCTAATCTGTTTGACACTGACGAGTTTCCTCGAGTTGGTCCGGGCTCCTTTGCAGAATAGACCATCTGCCTTCCTGCCAGGCAGCTCGTAAAAGGCGAGCATAGGCTAACCGTCACAAACACCGTGACATCTGACTAGGTGGTAGAGTTTCGCAACAACTCACCCGGATCGGTACCACCGCCTTACCTATTCCTGCCACCATAACGTGACGTGTTCTGGTTCGGAGGGTAAGGTAGCTGGTAAACTTACATTTGCTCGAGGCCTAACATCCCGGCCTCATGTTAGCAACGCACCATTACCACCTTTGGTGTATCTAGGCGGCGTGTATTTTCTTACCATCAGGAAATCCGCCTGTTTGTTTGCCTTCCAATTTCATAAAAAAAACTAACAGCCCTTTCCAACTTTGCACGGATCGACCAACTTCTATGTTATTTTAGATATAAAACTATGGCATCATTCTATCTATTTACAAAAACCGCATCGAAATCCGTTGCGTAGTTTTCAAGATGTAAGTATACATAGAGATAGACAGTGGAAAACGACTATGTTTTTTTACTACAAGTATATATGCAGTGATAACGAAAATCACGTTGCACTGTAAGTCTTCGCCTATTATAATCTATTTTTACACGAAGAACAATGTGTAGTAATATGTTTATGTAGGAATGTGATGACCCTATCGCTCGTAAGTAAAACAATATTTTTACATAACCCAGGACTCTAAATTACTAACTGGGTAAAGTTGAAAAAATGTGGACGGAAAGTGAAGGTCATGTACACGTTATTTCCCGCTTAAGTCAATAAAATTTCATCTGCAAAACAAATAGAAATTGTAGCCACCATTTGAAAAAAAGGCAATGTTATTTATAATTCAAAATCCTGAATTGAATACAAACGAATTGTGAAATTGAATTAGAAATTATTGAATTATTGAGTAGTAGAAGTGTTGCTAGTAATAGTTCTAGCATGTATTATAGTTGTAGTGCCTGCTGTATTTAGTAATTCAATTCAGAGTTCTAGAACATAAAACTGGTTTAGTCGGACTTATTGTCTTCGGCTAGTCGTTGGTGCCATGGTTGTGCCTCTGCCTAACTCTTCGGGGATATAAGCGTGAAGATACTTTTTAGTCGGTTATACTAGCTAGATGGTTGAATCTGGGGTCGACATCAACTTCTTGTTTTTTCCTCCTTGTGTTGTTTTTGTCCAGTGCTTGCCCTTGTCGTATTCCATTTTTTTCAACGCACCTATCATATTTAAATATCTCCAGGCGCTATAAAATTCTTTTTGGCAGTAAGCAACTAGTTAACTTGCGCTTTTCTAACTAATAAAAAAGTAAAAACCAGTTGGACAATTTAATTTTTAATTTCAGATATGGTTACTGTTGAGTTCCGGGAAAATGATTATGAAGATGAGGATCCCTTTTATGATTCAGACTACAATGATTGTAAGGATGGAGAACAGCCAAAAAAAACGAGAGGGCGGAACAAATCGTGGGTGTTCTTGAACAAGTTTTCAAATCTAAAACAAGCCGAAGATTTTTTGTTTATAGAAAATACTTGGTCTAGAAAAATTACACGTAAGACAAAAAAAGGGGAAAAAAGGTTTTACAGATGCAATAAAGTGAAGAAGAAGGGACCTCAATGTGATGCTCAAATCTATTTATTAGTGCTCTATGATAGGGAAGATATTATTGCTTATAGGACGAATGCTGACCATAATCACCAGGAAATTAGGATTCGAAATAATTGAGATAATTATACAAAATATTATTAAAATTGCTTTGGAATAAATCTCATGCCAGCCTAGTATTTTATTAAACGTGCATACATATCTTTACGTCAAATCTCTGGTGTTGTAGGCAGAGCGTATCCAGTGCCAAATGTCACGACTACTGCAGACCTGCCTAGTTTCCTCCAGACCCACTACTCTTTTCTTACAAACTGGTTTTTGAGACTCAACACCACCCTTGGATAACACAACCAAGATAATTCTAAAAAAGTATCTTCACGTCCATATCCCCGACGTAGTAGGCAGAGGCACAACTAGGTCACCCACGACTAGCCGAAGACACTAAGTCCCACAATGTGATAGATGGGAAGCCTTTCGCCAACCGGGCACAAATCTTATCCCGGGCAACGTTTTTTTTTCTCAGAAAATTGAAAATTGAAAATTTTATTTTTCTATTTTTTTGTTGCTTCACCCGGGGGTCGAACACGGGACCTCAAGTTGGTAATTCCGACGACGTACCGCTAGATCACAGAGGCGATGACTCTTTCCTCTGCTTAATATTATTTTAATTTTTTTCTTTAGGGTAAGTAGGATACGATACAAAACAGTGGTACAAATAACTTAGCATAAGACGGAAATGACCATAATATTGGTAATGGCGAAATTTTCAAAATACTATTAATCTTAAACGTATTTATACACACATACATATCTTCACACTGAGACACTTGCAGGGTAGGCAGAACGTATCTCGTGCCAATTGTCATTAAACTTTTGACACTACCTTCGATAATACCTCTCCGGGTACCTATGTACATTCAACCTCCTTCGCTTTTTATATCTGTTTTGTCAAACTTTCTTCATCATTTATGCATGACCGAATGAAGCATATCCTTTCTCATTTTTACAGCAGCTATTGCTTTTAATCACAATTTCTTTCTGATCTTGCTGTTGCAAATGCAATCCTATTAATATTATAAATGCGAACGCAAAAACTACAACGCCGATTACGATGAAATTTGGTATGTAGGTAGCTGAAGACCCAGAATAACATATAGGCTACTTTTTATCCCGGAGTTCCCGCGGGATTGGGACTTACGCGGGTGAAACCGCGGGGCGCAGCTAGTTTTCGATAATATTAGGATTTTATTAATGTTTTATTTTATGTAATAGGACAGTGGTCAAGCACATGATATTATTGACGGTAAAAAAACCTATGGTGTAAGATTATATAGGTACACATTAGGTGTTATCCGTGCAACGCTGTTCTTTGTCATGTTAGGTCTATTGTCCTAGTCTAACGGCTACCCTATCCTTCAGACTGGAACATGACAGAGTCATTATTTGACCGCCTCGTTGGTCGAGCGGCTAGCGTACACCAACCGCGAGGCTTGGTTTCGATTCCCGGCGGGGCTGGCATTTGTGACATGAACATTTAGATGTCTGCATTTCCAGGTCTGGGAGTTTATTAAATTTATTCTGGTATCTATTCAAGTATTTCTATGTATTATTAGTATGCTTTTCCAGGTCTGGGAGTTTATTTAATTTATTCTGGTATCTATTTAAGTATTTCTATGTATTATTATCGTTGACTAACCCATAATACAAGCATATACTTTGCTTACTTTGGAGTTAGATTCAAGTTGTGTAACTTGTCCAGGGATATTCATTCATTATAGCATCAGGAATAGGTAAGACGGTTGTCTTTCCCGGACAAGTAGCTGCACAGTACTCTATCAGCAGTGTTCTCGTTTGTATTTACCTATTTGACCTGTGCTCGTCTCTTACGAGCTAAATAAATTATTTTTATAATTAATTGAATTTTTGTAATTAATTATTTTTTGTAATTAATTTAATTTTTGTAATTAATTTAATTTTTGTGATTAATTTAATTTTTGTTAATAATATATGTGTTTTATGTATTTTTATACTGTTTATTTTTATAGGGGCTGTTTTCCTGGTTTCTAGACAAGGTAATCCCGTGATTGAAATGAATGGATATAGATACAATCGTCGAAGTTCATCCAAAGGACCAAGGGCTCAATGGTTATGTACGAAATGGACCCATAAAGCTTGCAGAGCTTCTGTGATCACCATTGGAGAAATTATAGTAGAATTAAAAAATGACCATAATCATTAAATAGAAATGCCATTAAAAAAATAGAAAATATATATTTCTAGAAATTTAAAAAAATATATTTTTTTTAATTAACTAAGAAATATAAACTTGTTTTGTTGGTGGGTGGTGGTAAGACATAGAAGAGTGAGAATAATACATATTTTTTAAATGTATAATTTATTTGTTTAAATGTATAGTATACGTATATATTTTTCATAAAAAACGGGGTTGTTTCTATCCTAGGATATACATATGAAAAAAAATTGTTATAAATAACAACTGAGCCATTCACAGAAATAGATAGTTTTTATTACTATACCGCAAATTGTCGTTTTATTAATATAACTTACATGATTAATATGCACATAGTTTTAAACTACCATATAATTTATTTAAAAAAAAGTATCTTCACGCCCATATCCCCGAAGATGTAGGCAGAGGCACAACCAAGGCACCCACGACTAGCCGAATATACCAAGTCCCACAATGTGATAGGTGGCAAGCCTATCGCCAACCGGGCACATATCCAATCCCGAGCAACTTATTTTTATTAGGAAATTGGAAAAACCCAAATTCCTTTCAAGTGCAGTAACTTCCGAATTGTAGTCAAGTCCAACAATTGAGCCACTAGACCACAGAGGCGATATAATTAAATAATAATTTATTAAAAAAAAGGTAAACGAAACTGTAAATTATTGCTAGAAAATTAAACTGACAAAATTCAAACTAAGGTTTTAATTGGCTCAAAAGGGTTTTCTAACAATGATTTAAGAGCAGCGAAATAACTATTTAATATTATTTCGTTAATAAAACGTTTCAATAAATAAATAAATATCCCTGGACAAATTACACAAATTGAACCAAACCCCATAGTAAGCAAATTGCTTGCGTTATGGGTGTTAGTCAACAATACTAATACATAGAAATACTTATTTTTTTTAATGATATTGGAAGACAAACAAGCAGACGGATTCCCTGATGGTAAGAAATTTCCGCCGCCTAGAGACACCAAAGGTGGTAATGGTGCGCTGCCAACCTGAGGCCGGGATGGCCTTGAGCAAAAGTAAGTTTACCGGATACTTAACCGTCCGAATCGGAACACGACCTGATGTTATGATGGCAGGAATAGGTAAGGCGGTTGTACCAATCCGGGTGTCACGCTGCAAAACTCTACCACCTAGTGAGATGTCACGGTGTTAGTGACAGTAAGCCTTTGCTCGCCTTTTACGAGCTGCCTGGCAGGAAGCCAGATGGTCTATTCTTCAAAGGAGCCCGGACCAACACGGGGAAAATATACCAGAATAAATTTTATGAACACCCAGACCCGGAAATGCAGACATCTAAATGTTCATCACACACATGCCTGCCCCGTCGGCTATCAAAAATAAGCCTCGCGGTTGGTCGGACATAGATACATCAGATATAATCCAAATTTTGGTTTCTTTCAAAGTTTCACCAAGGTCACCCTTGTGGAAGGTGATTGGGGCGTGATTACAACCGTCTGGATGATGCTTTATGAAAAGATTAAGTATATTTTGTGTGTTTTTACGAAACAGTACGAAACAGTAAACAACAGTCAAGTTTTCCACAGAGCTTCAGTACTTTTTTAGATCCTTAAAAGAGTTTGGAGATAATTTTTTCTTTATTTTTTTTGAAGTATTCATATAAAATATAATATAATTATATCTATCCAATGATAACATGTGATAATTAATATCTGTTGCCTACGTAGTTAATGGTCTCTCAGGAACATTTTTCGGGAATAAAAACTATCCTAAATGTTAATAAAAGTTGCCCTCTATGTGTGTGCCAAATTTCATGAAAATCGGTTCAGCAGTTTTGGCGTGAAGGAATAACAAACAAACACACAAACTTTCGCATTTATAATATGAAATAGATTACATGTTTTTTTGTTATTGTTACTTAGTTATGTATATTTATATATTTTACAAGCTGTTTGTCCATGAGTTTGTCATCGTTGATTTGTTGCGAAACTTCCATCTCCTATTATAAACCTTTGGGGGTTGATTTTTTTAAAAAAAGCCTTTGTTTAAACCCGGATCTTTAGTTATATGAATATCAAATTACATTAAAATCAGCTCAGCGGTTTAGGCGTAAAAGAGCAATAGACAAACATTTACAATGTTAGTATGGATTGTCATATTTAAATGTTGTGTGATTCGTAATTAATAAGAATTAAGTGATAACCATTTTTTTCTAAATTTATAAATATTTAATTGTTTTTTTTTTGTTCTCTTTTATTATTTTGCCTGACCACTGGGTTCTTTATTAACCTAACGGTTGTCTGAGGTAATGCTTATAGCATTAAATTCGACTTTAGTATACACAATAATTTACTTGCGTAGTAGGTACGGTAAAGTTTAAATAATTATTATGTTATTATCGCTTATAAGTTTATAATTTTAAGTGGTGATCTGAAGATAAAAAATCATATTTACATACTTATCTAATGTATACTTTATTTTAGACACACTAACGTGTGCTCGTACAGATATACAAACTGCTAAATCGCTGAACTGATTTTCATAAAACTTGATATACATATAGATGAAGACACAAGCTCCAACACAAGCTCTTTAAAAACAAAATCAACCCCAAAGGGCGATGTAAGGATGAAAGTTTGTATAAAAATCATGTTGAATTTAATCAAAACTGCTCTCCCAAGTAACCATTCTAAGTTGATCAAGTCGCAGATAAACAGTTAGTATTAAAAAATATACTATCATTGTAAATTTAATGTCATATAATGTTGTAGGTGCTGTCTTTACGGTGTCCAGACATGGATATCCAGTCATAGAAATGGGTGGACATAGATACAATCGACGAACTAGTTGTAAAGGGCCTAGGGCACAATGGGTATGCACTAAGTGGGCCAAGGATTGTAGGGCATCAGTGACCACTTTTAATGATACCATTGTCTACATCAAAGATATACATAACCACTAGTTACTTAGCGAATGTTAAAAAAATATTTTTCTGAATAACGTAATTGATGAATGATAATCGGATAGTCAGAATTTAGTTCGTTTATAAAATACTAGCCAACCCGGCGAACTTCATATCGCTCGACATTAACAACTACCAAGTTCAGTCTTATATGGGTAATAGTAAAAGTATTGCTTTTCCTATTTTCTCTAAAAATTTTCGGTTTTCTATTCATAGAAATCTTTTCCTGACATTAACTAATGAAATAAAAAAAAAATTAGCAAAATTTGGCTATCCATTCCGGCGTACGATGACCATGCGAAAAGGGGGATTCATTTTTATGTGTATCGGTTATTGTATTTTGTAAAAATGTGTAAAAGCTTATAAGAAATTTATGGATAATCCAGAGAGTTATGGATTAATAGAGTTGAAACGATTTGAGGAAATTCATTCCTTAAAGGTCGGCAACGCATCTGTGAGCAACGTGAGTAAGTATTTGCCGCCTCTTGTATATAAAAAATCTATTCGTAAAATTAAATAATTGTGACCTCTATATGTCTTAAAGGTCTTATATGTCTTAGATGACCGCCTCGTTGGTCGATTGGCTAGCGTACACGCCTAACTTCATCGACCGACCGCGAGGCTCGGGTTCGATTTCCGACGGGGGCAGGCATTTGTGTGATGAACAATTAGATGTCTGCATTTCCGGGTCTGGGTGTTTATTAAATTTATTCCGGTATATATTTAAGTATTTCTATGTATTAGTATCGTTGACTAACACCCATAACACAAGCATCTAGTTTGCTTACTTTGGGGTTATGTTCATTTTGTGTAGCTGGTCTTGAGATATTTATTTATTTATTATTTATTATCTTATCTTAAAGGCATGTGGATATTATAGAGCGCGTTTGAGAAGAACCAAGCCTTCGTCATTTTACAAAAGATTAAAGTTCCTAAGTGGATCCTTTTTAAGGTATCTGCTTCAAAAGGATCCACCAGGGTCTGGTTATGGAATTGCACTACAAATGATTGGTACATGTTTTAACAAAATAGGGACAATTTTTGCATCATTGATTACAATACAGATAGAAAAAAATATCTTCAGTATTATCTTCAGTAACTAATAGAACACCCAAGAGATACATTAATTTCATGAGTTTAAAAAATTTAATATGTAAGCAATTCTGATTTTTTATTATAAATTTATTTCATTGTTCTAAGGTAATGTTTGAGTCACCTGATTACAATGTTCATAGAAAAAATATGCCTTCAATAAATATTAGAACATATTATGATAGCAAACTAATCTTAGTAATTTTATAAAACTATTTGTAAAAAATAAAAAGAAATCTGATTTTTCTTTGTGAATTAAATTATCGTTTCTAAGGTAATGTCTGAGTGACCTGATTACGATGTTAATAGAAAAAAATAAAAGTATTTCTTCAATAAATAATAAAAACGTATGAGAGCAATACTATGTTAGTAGTTTTATAAAACTATGAGTAAAAAATAGAAAGAAATCTGATTTTTTTTTGTGAATTTATTTCAGTGTTTTGAAAGTAATGTTTTCGTGACCTTTACAACATTCATAGAAAAAATACTTTTATCTTCAAAAAATAATAGAACATACGAGAGCAATATTAATGTTAGTAATTTTATAAAACTATGTATAAAAAATAAGAAGAACTCTGATTTTTCTTCGTGAATTTATTTCATTATTTCGACGGTCATTTTTTGCGTGACTAGATGACATTTTCACCCGTGTTTGGTCCGGGTCTTCTGTGTAGAATAGACCATATATTTTCCTACCAGGGCCCAGGCAGCTTGTACAATACATGCAAAGGTTAAATGGGTCAGTACCAGAAAGACCACAGGTGGTAGAATACCGTGATGTAACTCGTCCGGGTTACCATCGCCTTACGTTTTCCGGCCGCCATAATGGCTCCCGGCCGGATAGTTGGATTTGGAATTGGTCAGAAGACAGCGACGCACCTAGAACATCTATGGTGTCTGTAGTCACAGTTATCTCTTACCATCAGTAGAGCCATGTGCTTGTTCGCACAAAAGATGACAAATTTTTTTTACCTTCAGCAACTTAATGGTCAGTCATGAGCCGTATTAATTTTAGTAATTTTATAATACCAAACATGGTTATCCAAAAAATGGCGGCATATTTTACGTGTCAGTGTAAAATTCATTTAATTGTTTCGTTAGATAATGTTTGCAAGATATGATAACAATATAAAATACCAAACACTTTTACTTTCATCAGCTTACTCGTATTACAGGCTTTAATAAAATATCATCCAAAAGCAATATTACTTTTAGTAATTCAATAAAACTACGTATAAAAAATAAAATGTGATGATTTTTTTTTTAATATTTTTTGTCGTTATTAATTAGTTATCTGAAGTATCTATATATTTTGTTTTGTTTGAGCTGGCTTACATAAATTTTAAAAACAAATTATATTTGCTTCTTTTCGTGAGATTAATCTGACATATTATATTTTTTTCATAGGACCTGTTTATACTATTTCTAGACGTGGTCAACCTGTCATTGAACTGAATGGATATAGATACAACCGGAGGAGTAAATACAAGGGTCCAAGAGCTCAGTGGCTGTGCACTAAATGGACCAGAGCCTGTAGAGCCTCGGTGACGACTTTCGAAGACACCATCATTCTAGTCAAAGATATTCATAATCATTGAAGATGATACTACAATAAAATGTATTATTTAAAATTAAATTTTTTGTGGGACGATTTTTAAAAAAAAAAGAAGTCAAAAACTAACCAGTTTGTAATACGTAAGATCCTGTACCTGTTTATGCCATTTGAAATTTATTCTATATCCTATTTGTATTAGTTATTTATGATTTAATAAGAAATGTATATTATTATGTATTTAATTTACATAAGAATGTGTAATTAATTATTTATTCCATATTTGAAAAAAAAATAATGATGAAGAATGTTTATATAAAAATTGTGATTATTTAATATAGCAAAACAAATACTTTCTTGAGTTTTTTTAACAATGTCAAGACTAACAAAGTAATGCGAATAGTCTATCTAACTCGGATTTACCACCTAAAAACATAAACAGTAGAGAACTATTACGGTTTTGCAGGCCCCGTGTTTGGTTTATCTAAATGTGGCAGGCCGGTAATTGAAATGAGTGGTTATAGATATAACCGTCGCAGCAACTGCAAAGGACCAAGGGCGCAATGGCGGTGCTGCAAGTGGGCCACTATTGGCTGCAGGGCATCTGTCATAACTGTTGAGAACACCATCATCCAGATAAGAAACATACACAATCATGAATGTACTAATAAACAACAAATAGCTAGTACAATGTAATAAAAACGGATGAGTATAAATGTTGCTATTTAATTAATTTTATGGCGTTCTGGGACCGGCTTAGACCTTTAGGCCGTGCTGCCACGACTTTCGTATTCATTTTCGTGTTATTTATTTTGAATTTTCTTGTTGAATTTAGTTTATTATAGTAATAAGTCGGTTGGTCGGTCGGTAAAATGGTTGCCTTCTTACTCAAGCTCATTTTGTGAGATTTGGCGACACTTAGGAAATACACGATACACTAATTTCTTCATTGTTATTTTACTTGCGCGTTTTAACATTAAAACTAATTATCACCCAAATAAACCAATTTTACTCATAATGAACATGAAATTTATGAATTACAGAAAAACTACGACCATCTTCTTTTACGATGGTGCCAAAACTCTAAATGTTGCTGTTGCTTTTAGACGTCATCACTTTTTAGGCCTTTTTTTTGTTTTTTGCACTGGCGTTAGCATTTGCCATTACTAACTTTATGTTAACTAAGTCACCCGATTTAGCAAAATCGGACTTAAATTGTTTAAAATTCGTCCTAATTCGATGTTGAAAGTCATATAAGGGTCTTGGGCGCAAGGTCTATCAAAACATCTTGGATAGATAATAACATGCAATTTTATTTTTCGTCCTAAATTCAGTGATCTTTCTAGCTTGTTAGAGGCGAGTATAGGTTGAATGGATCTAAGCCAAATATTTTAATTTTAACACTTTCTTGTGCTTGCGATAAATTTGCACAAATGTTGGAAGAAAATTTAGCGCATAAAAAATGTGAAAATTGTTGCGGATTCTGTAAAATAGCTGAATTGGGATCAATTGATTTCAGGTCCTGTATTTTCCTCATCCAAATGGGGGGTACCCGTCATTATAATGGATGGATATAGGTACCACCGTCGTAATACATACAAAGGACCGCGAGCACAGTGGCGGTGCTCCAAATGGGCGTCTTATGGTTGCAGGGCATCCGTCACGACCTTCGAAGAGGCCATAATTCTAGTAAAAGATAACCATAATCACGAAACATTAGATGCAAAGTTAAGAAAGAGAAGTAACAATTTTTCTTATTTATAGCTCACTTATGAATATAGTTTTTATTTGTATTTAAAGGTTATATTTATTGAAATCTACAATTATATAATTTATTTACTAAAGTGATAATATTTTTTAGTTACTGCCTGTCACTTATATTTTCAGGTATTTTTAAAAATAGCAGACATCATCATCATCATCATCATCATTTCAGCCATAGGACGTCCACTGCTGAACATAGGCCTCCCCCATTGACTTCCACTTCGACCGGATGGAAGCGGCCTGCATCCAA
>NJDD01003445.1:34453-111791 GCA_002245505.1 Calephelis nemesis
TGACAGGTTTTGCGACCGAGGTATATAACTGTCCATAAAATCTCTCAATTTCCCTCAATACCTCAACTTTAGTGGACGTGACACTACCGTCTTCTGTCTTCAGCTTCATAGCAGACATGCCTGATGTCAATGGTGCATAATAAGCCTAAGGCTCTGGAGTGAGCCTAGTCTGAAGATTGTCGTTTACCTTTCTCCCCCCAGACCCAAACACGGCAGTGCAATAACTGACGCTACGGCTGCAGGGTTGGGGTACCACTCCAAGGAGTCGTCACAAGTAATCTATTTATAATGTTGTTGGTTAGTGTCGTTGAAACTCTATAACGGCTGAACCGATTTGACTAATTTTGGTTTTGAATTATTTTGGAAGTCTAGGAAAGGTTTAAAAGATAAGAAAAAAGAAAAAAACTACGAGAAAACTAGGAGAAACATTATTTTGATTTTCCCTTACAAACTGAACTTAGAACGAAGGTCGCCGGGATGGCTAGTACAATTTAAAATTTAACTTGACGGTCTCTTTAAGATTTTTTTGTTACTCAATACTCTCTGTCTACTTGGCGTGAAGATAAGTAAGTAAGAAAGGGCCTCATAGTAAAAAATATGAAAAATGGGAAAATGACAGGGAAAACAGGAAATATAATGTTTCATTTTTTCCCAGTCTGAATGGGAGTATCAGTAGCCATCATTCTCAAGCTGTAGTAAGTTCGCTAGATGATTCGCTAGATAGTCTTATATTAAAACATGAATATATTTTCCTTTCCTCGTCGTATCACGAGTTGACGGATGGACTGATTTCGCTAATTCTTTTCTTTCGTGTTAGGAGGAGTTTTTTTTGTTAGTGTGTTTGTGATTGTCAGGAGGGTTCGTAAGAACCTTTCCTATAACAATGAATATTTATATATTCATAGTTAAGACAGGACAACGTCTTTCGGATCAGCTAGTAACTTTTATATTTAATTTACGTACACAAACTAGAAAACGTTACTTTTGCAATGTTCAAATTTTAATTAAACTCCTCATAAAGGCGCTTGTTTCTTCACTGTATTTCATTTTTCTTCCAAACATCTTCTTTGGAATCAGAAACCCATACTGGTTATTTTAATTCGTGACTTAACTAGATATTTGTATCTTTAAGTTACTCATCACATTTATGAAGCAATAAGTTTTTACTGTTTTACAAAAAGGAAACACCCTTTCATCCAGACAGATTACACCCAAGAAAGGTTGAGTAATTCATCGACATTGACCGTTTAGTAAACATGGACTAAAGTAGGAATTAAATTACGCTGATATTATAGCCTGTATCACATTGTAATGGACTATAATACCTGGTTTAACCTTGGAGTACTTTACTCCGTGGTTATTAATAAGGCGGCGAGAGACGAAGGTAATATGTTCAAATCCTGTATCAGATGACATTTTTTTTCTTTCTCTAAAAATTTGAGCAAAGGTCTCCTAAGTACAGAGATTAATATATGAAATAAGTGTTTTTGTTTTAGATCCCGTTTTCACGTTGTCCAAACAAGGAAAACCAGCTATAGAATTGGATGGGTTTAGATACAACCGGCGAAGTGGCCGCAAAGGAGTAAAAGCACAATGGCTATGTTCGAAATGGGTGACCACGAATTGTAGAGCATCAGTGTGGACATTTGAAAATACGATAATAGCTATTAAAAATAGCCATAACCACGAGAAGATTTACAAAAAATAATTTTTACCTTTTTTTTTTTGTTTTTGTTCGTTGTTTGAATATACTTAAGGTGTTTGTTGCACTGTTTATTTTTTTGTTTTTTATAAGAATTAGGACGTACCAACTACTCTTCCTGTCTTTGTCTGTGCCTTCTGTGCAGAATTGTTCATCTTCTTCCTGCCCTACAGCTTGTAAGAGGCAAGCAAAGGTTACATGGGTTATTACCAACAAGAGCACTGGTGGTAGAGTGTTGTGCAGCTGCTTGCCCTGGTCGGGATCCACCGCCTTACCTATTCCTGTTGTCATAATGACTCCCGGCCGGAGGGTCGGGTTGCCGATATTTCACAATTAGCCTAATATCTCCACCATCAGAAGGTGGCAACTCACCTGCAACGGCCATGGTGTCTATGGGCCACGGTTATCTCCTACCATCAGAAGGGCCATGTTCTTGTTTGCTGTTTTATCACAAAAAGAAACCTTGATAAAAGTAAAAATTCTACGGAAAATAAGAACGCGTAAAATTTATCTCCTCTTTGATCTAGCGGTCTGATTCCGGACTTGAACTCTTGAGATCCCGAATTCGATTTCCGGGTTGGATACCAAAAAAAAAATAGAAAATGTGTATTTTTAATCTTCTTATAAAAATAATTGTGCCCGGGATTGGATAGGTGCCCGGTTGGCGATAGGTTTGCCACCTACCACATTGTAAGACTTGTCTTAGGCTAGTCGTGGGTGCCCTAATAGTGCCTCACCGTATAGTGATAGCTTTCGCCCGCGACTCCGTCAAGATTTGTTTATTTTTCTACGTATTTTTCCAGGATAAAAAGTATCCCACTTTATGCCCAGGATAGTAAGGTATAATTATACCAAGTTTCATTGAAATCGAACCGTTAGTTTTCACGTAATGCCTGAACATACAGACATACAGCGAAAATTTTTTTAATCACATATTTCGTTTTGGTATCGATCCAGTAACACCCCCTACTATTTATTTTTTCAATATTTTTAATGTACCCTTCTACGGATTTATTATAATTATGTATAGATGCTATAAACAAACGACGCGTGTCCTAGGTATCACCTGCATATTTTCGATAGGTCGTTAATAGCTGCCTTATATTTATTTCAGTTTAATCAAAAAAATCTGCAGATACCAACCTAAAAACCGAACGAACTAACCCATCGAAATTTTCACTACTTTTTCTTTAGAAAGATTCAAGTTTTTTTGCTTTTTATGGGTGAAATGTTTCAGGTTTTCGATAGGTCGTAAATAACTGCAGTTAACTGTTTTTATATACTTTATATTGTAATTATTGTGGCAGATTAGGCCCTAATTAAATTCTTGATATCCTCATGTATTTCTTAACATAAATGTATCTGTTTGTTTTGCTTAAATTAAAAAAAATTGCAAACTATCATGTAATATCATTTGGATTTTTAGATGCTGTATTCACGTTGTCGCGATGCGGTAAACCTGCTATACAACTTGGTGGATATCGGTACAACCGCCATAGCCGTTGTAAAGGACCAAAAGTACAATGGCTGTGCTCCAAATGGGCATCTATCGCTTGCTGCAGAGCATCATTGTGGACTTACAACGACGATATTATAGCATGTAAAGGCGAGCATAATCACTAAATTGTTTTTAAGTTTATAGGTACGTTTAACATGAGTATTTATACATACAAGATTATCTTCACGCCAAGTCTTTTATAGGGTAAGCAGAGTGTCGAGTGCCAAATCTCACGATCCCGGCAGATTTAATTTTCCAACATTTTTAGATTAATCAAAATCCGTATTCTGGATTATACAGCTAAAGTTTAAGAAAATTAGAATTATGAATAAATAACAGTCAGCTAATTATCGATTATCATAAGTAGATACAAAATACATATAGTAGCTATAACACCAAAATCGTACAACTAAATTAGGATAATTACTAAACGAATAGAGTTTGTTACATATATTCAAGTATATACTAATTTTATATTAAATAGTGTTGCCCACGTGGTTAATCCACGTGGTGGTCGCACAGGAACATTTATTCGGGATAAAACTATCCGATGTAAACCCCTATGTGTGTGCTAAATTTCATGAAAATCGGTTCAGTGTTTTTTGCCTGCAGGAGTAACAAACAAACATACAAACTTTCGCATTTATAACATTATTAGGATTGGGACATTAGGAAGGATTAGGATTGACATTTAGTTACAAAGAAAAACGCATTGCTTAGCAATCGCCTTGCCGATTCAACATCTAGGTATAATAATATATTATACGTATATATTATCACGTATTAATATATAATAATATATTAATACGTGAAGCAAAAACTTTGACCCCTTATTAATAAAATTGCGCTGGCGGAGGAGTATGAAATTTGGCACACTTACAGTTTCTGTGTAGGAGAAATGCAGAACGCTAATATTTTTTAATGATAATGTTTATACCCGCCCGGTTGGCAATAGGCTTGCCACCTATCACATTGTGGGGCTTAGTGTCTTCGGCTAGTCGTGGGTGCCCTGGTTGTTCCTCTGCCTACCTCTTCGGGCGTGAACATACTTTACTTTACTTTTAATGTTTACAAAGTGCATTAATTCAAAAAATAAACATTAAATTAAACATAGTACTTACTATGCGTTTGACACACACAAACAAATATATTGATGATAACGATAAAAGATCACAGATGGCGCATGACTAACTAAAGATGGCGCATTAAACAAAGATGGCTTCAGCAAGATATTAAAATGTATTAACATCAGATTTTATCAAATGATTAAACTTATTGTTCGTCGCCACATGAATAAAAGTTTTTTTTTATATGATGTAGTTCAAAACTTTCATAACTTTTCAGATCCAGTGTTCACTGTGTCCAGACAAGGTAGACCAGTAATAGAAATGGGAGGGTACAGGTACAACCGCCATAGTCGCTGTAAGGGCCCGAAAGTTCAGTGGTTATGTTCGAAATGGGTACCCATCAACTGTCGAGCTTCGGTGTGGACTTTTGAAGATACCATCATTATTATTAAAGGACAACACAATCATTAGGCAATTTTTAATGATAACTTAACCACTGTAAAATACCGATTCCAGTTTAATTGCGAAATCGCGATCTGATTTTTCATTTTGTCATTTTCGACAAGTCATGATTCTGAGTTTAATTATTTGTTTGTGAGTTATACTTCCTTAAATACGTTATAATAATATATACGGTTGTACAACCCATATTTGAAACATTAAATAAATAAATATCCCTGGACAAGACACACCAATTGAATCTAACCCCAAAGTAAGCAAATTATATGCTTGTGTTATGGGTGTTAGTCAACGATAATATAACATATAAATACCTAAATAGATACCAGAATAAATTTAATAAACACCCAGACCCGGATATGCAGACATCTAATAAAAGATTAGGACAGGACTGAAACATGCTGTGTATGAAATAAAATTTTGCAATCAGCGATCGAAACTCGATCGTTTGTTATGTGTATTAACAACGAATTATATAAGCAATTACATTATTTATTAATAATTGTTTTTTCTTTTTTTATGTTAGAGGAAGGAAAACGAGCAGATGGATTTCCTGAAGGTAAGAAATTAACGCCGCCTAGTGACACCAAAGATGGTAATGGTGCGTTGCCAACCTGAGGTCAGGATGTTAGGCCTCGAGCAAAAGTAAGTTTATCGGCTACCTTACCCTCCGAACCGGAACACGTCATGACGTTATGGCGGTAGGAACGATTATTACACAAATGGCGTTCCAAAAAATGCCTTTGTATTTATTTTGTAACAATTCAATTGGCTAAGCTAACTCAGCGTAAAATAAATCGCGGGTTGAAAACCTGTCAGCGTTGAAGTTTTTTCCATAACAATAATGGAATCTTACTGGATATGTAGGATATTTTTTAAAATCAATTTGTTTTAACAATTTCTGCTGCTGATTTTTAATATCTAAACAGTACACACTTATTATATTTAAACCTGAAAATAAATTCAGCTGAAATGAAATAGTCGTCTTGATGAAAATATTGTACAGAAATTTAATTGTTAACTATTTTTATCAACATCGAATAAAAAAAACCTTTGATTTTTTAGCTTGTTGTACCGTCTACTTACATTGTGTACGAGTATGTTTCCCATTAAGTGTGATGCATATTTAATGCTCCATTAGTTTTCTTAAGTATAATTTTATAGAAATTTCACATAATTTAGTAAGTAGGGTAGTGGTTTGAGTGCTGTCCAGCAACTTGCCCGGTTAGGGATCCATCTCCTTACCTATATCTGACGCTATAATGACTCTGTCACGTTTTGGTCCGAAGAGAGGCCAGTACACTTAGAAACCTAACATCTCGGCCATAGGACAGTGACGCACCTGTAACATCTATGGTGTCTGTAGGCCACGGTCTTCTCTTACCATTATAACAGCTGTTTGCTTGTTAACTGACATCTCACATTAAAAAAGGAAGTGATTTTGCATTTAATTCACAGTAATTTTTTAACATTATAAATTAAAAAGATACGTGACCCACTTAGGTTTAAGATAAGTTTAAAATTTATAACTAATGACTTACAATCTAAGTTTACTGTTTATTTTCAAATTTTAGATACTTTTTTGGATTGAAAACCTCTGACTTGTAATATATTATGTTGAACTATTGTTTATTATATATTTATGTCTATTTTTTAAACATTGTGTTTTGTTTTATCATTTTAGATCATGTTTGTGTTATTAAGGCCATATGCCTGGGTTAAATATTTACCTCTGAGCTAATTACCAACACAACGCTAAATCACCACATATGAGGATCTTACTCAGAGTTAAATATTTTAATTTAACTCTAAGCTAATTTCCAACGCAAGGTTAAATCACGACATATTAAGATCTTATTCAGAGTTAAATATTTTAATTTAACTCTAAGCTAATTTCCAACGCAAGGTTAAATCACGACTTATCAAGATCTTATTCAGAGTTAAGTGTTTTAATTTAACTCTAAGCTAATTTCCAACGCAAGGTTAAATCACGACTTATCAAGATCTTATTCAGAGTTAAATATTTTAATTTAACTCTAAGCTAATTTCCAACGCAAGGTTAAATCACGACTTATTAAAATCTTATTCAGAGTTAAATATTTTAATTTAACTCTAAGCTAATTTCCAACGCAAGTGCACCTTAATGATAATATAATAACACTTATTTAAAATTTATTCATTAAATATATATGTTTAAAAATACAACCAGGCATGCATCTTGATATAGGCTAGCCAAATGTGTTTAAAACTAGCTGTATCGGCGAACTCCTTTAAAACCGTTCGGTTTTAAAAAAATAGAATGTCGTCTTTCCTTGTTTCCTCGCAGTATTGCCAGTTTTTCTTACCTTTCAAACCTGGATTCACAAGTTATTCAAAACCAAAATTAGCCAAATCGGTCCAGTCGTTCGGAAATTACCTATGTGCTAACATATATTTTGGCAATTTATTGTTATGTATACACGGTTACTTTCAAAAGACCGGCCTAAATTTAATATAAGGAAGTTAAGACTAAAACGATAGAGCATTTTACATACAAATTGCCAAATTGTAATATTAACTTTTATGAAAATTCATTTAAAATAGTCCTCGTTAATACTTCACTTGTTGTCACGTTACGTTATACCTAGTACGAGTCATGACGTCACCAGCCTGGGCATGCACATGGGGTCGGCGTTTACCATGCACTTTGTATTTTGCGTCGGAAAAAACATATAATTCGCAAATTTTTAATACTTGTTTATTTAGTTTTAATTTAGTTATCGATTCGCAACCTAAAATTTGGCTAGTCCTTTAAATGTTACCCTGTGTAAGATTTCCACATTTTGTTGCCAAATTTTTAGACAAGAAGATACTTCCATGCGACGATCGTCTTATGTCAATACCGCTGTGGTTTTGATTAGGTGGCAGACTTTAAAAAGTAAACTATAAAATATTTGTGCAAGAAGTTTAACATTCGTGTAGAAGTTTGTAACTTATAACTAAACAAGAGCTGTTAAAAGCAAAACTGATTACAAAAAGATAGATAAAAAACATAAGAATGTGTTTACTTAAAATATGCTGTATAATTGTCATTACTTTCAGATCCTGTATTCACTGTATCCAGGTATGGCAAACCGGTCATAGAAATGGGTGGATATAGATATAACCGTCGCAGCTGCAATAAAGGACCAAAGGCTCAATGGCTGTGTATAAAGTGGAGGTCCTTCAGCTGTCGAGCATCGTTAATAACCATTGACGATACTGTGATAGCGATAAGAAATCAACATAATCACTAACGGCCATTAATAATCAATCCTACTCCAAAACTCGCTGTCTAAGATTGATATTTTGATCCATTTTTATGTTATCGCTTGCCAATAACATATCTGTGGACTGGATAAATATGGCAATTAGGCATGGGATAGGCCGGCTGATACGCAGCTATCTAGATTGCTTGAAATCCATTAGATTGAAATACATTATTAACATTGGTCGTAAGTTGGATAAAGACAAGCGTTTTTAAAGCAACAATGAATACCTAGTCTTAAGTGTGCGTGATAATACATGTGTGTGATTATAATCAACCTTATTAAAGAATAATTTAGAAATACCTAAACGGTATTAGAAGAGCTCGAAAATATTTGGGAAATAGGGAACTTATGGTTTTTATGGTAGTTTTTTTTAAGAAAAACACAAATATTGTAAAAGTGATTCCAATGGCGAAAAGTATGTTGTGAATGTGTAAAAGTAAATGTAAAAAAAAGTATATTGTAAATATTTTGTCGTTAATTGTTTTTTTTATCAATCCGTAATCAATATCAATATTTGGTAATGTCGGTATAGTATGCACACATATCTTCTCGCCAAGTCTTTTACGATGTGGGCAGAGTATCGTGTGCCAAATCTCACGATCCTGGCAGACCTTTCTGTCTTCCTCCACTTTCATTACCCTTTTCATACAAACACACCGGTTTCGGAGACTCTTGACACCACCCTTGGATAGTATCCGTGCGATTTGATCGTGTAATATCAACTGTGGTCTCCCCGGGTACCTACATCCATCCATGATCGTATTGTATATCTGCTTTGTCTATCTTTCATCTGTCATTGTTTATATGTAAATAGGAATGTATATATACAGGATTACATTTAGAGGACCGGCCAAAGACTAAAGTGATAAAGCATTTTAAATATTATTCTCAAATTGTAATAATTACTTACCTAGACATTCGTTTAAAATTGTCCGCGCTAGTACTTCGCTGGTTGTACCTAGTACGACTCCTGTCGTCACCAGCCTGCGCAAGCGAATCGGCGGGAGCCAGTTGAATGCTTCGGTTACGTTGAAACCATACATTTATGTTTTGCGTCGGATAAAAATTATATTTATTTTTAATCTATTACAATTTCAAAAATCAAAAGTAGTCTAGAAGTATTAATCCCCACCCTCTCTCAAAATTTTTCTGGTATCTTAAATGTAACCCTGTATAAAGACTGTACATAAAAATACATGTATATGAACTGATAATCATAGGCTAGAAATGAATCAAAGCTATAGTTAAGACTTTAACCACTATTAACGAAATAGTGGTGCGCATACACAAATGCGTTACAAATATTTGCCATACGTTTGGTGTTACAGATGCTGTGTTCACTTGGTCTAGGCAAGGAAGACCAGTTATAGAGATGGGTGGGTACAGATACAACCGTCGTAGTTGCAACAAGGGACCAAAAGCTCAATGGCTATGTTCGAAATGGAGGAGTTTAAGTTGCAGAGCATCCGTGTTGACAGTTGACGAAGTTATCATCACAGTTAAGAATAAACACAATCATTAGAATGAACCAAAAATTATGAAAATAGATTCAAAAAATATATACATATCTTCACACCAAGTCCCTTACGAAGTAGGCAGAGAGTGTCGAGTGTCAGACCTCATTTATTAGATGTTATTATTTATTAGATTTGTATAAGTTTACATATATTTTGTTTTATGAAGCCCTACCTTAGTTTTTAATTACGTAATTTGTCTTCACCCTAAGGTTGTCTGGCAGAGATCGTTCTGAAGTGATACAACCGCCTTTTTGCACGTTAGTTAAATATTATAAGTAAGTGTGTATAATTTTTTAAATTTTGGTGCATAACAAAGTGTATTCATTCATTCATTCATAAACTTTTTAACGAAAAACAAATAATTTGAACTTAAGAAAGCTTATAATTAAAAAGAATATTATGTTGTAAAAATAATTGTCAAAAAGTGGATAAGGATATGAATAAAAAAAGATTTTTACAATTTTTTAAATAAAGAAAAAATTTCGTCACCGGACCGGATTTGAACCTTTCATCTCAAGCTCACGAATGCTCTAACCAATTGAGCAACTAAGGATTCAAATCCTGTGACAAAATTTTTAAATTCTTTTTTTACCGTTCACGTTTTTTTTTCTTTAAAAAATTGTAGAAGCTTAACCCAGGCACCGGTTATGTGCTAAAATAAAAGTACCGTGAGAGAAATTAAAATGTTTTACTTAGGTTTCAAATGATAAATATTTGTAAATTGTCCTGTTGAATTTTTTTTTTTGGAATAAGAAAATAAGCACTCGTTCAAGTTACGTAGTTTTTGATATTTATGTGTGGTGATATAAGAACAAATAGATACACTCTGTTTTACATGTATGTTATTCGAGCTAATGTTTTTAGTTTTGAATTTATTTATCTAGTCAAATCAGTCTGTGATTGAACGTTAATGATAATAAAAGTGCCTGTACAAAATGTCGTCTTTTTATTTTATTAAAAAAATAACAACAAAAATAGAACCCTTAATATAATTTTTGTCACATTGCAAATTTTAAGCTCAAACTGTCTTATTAATAAGCAAATACTTAAGTAAGAGTCAAAGAAAGTTGATGTAATAGACAGTACCACGGTGTATTAAATACCTAACTTCAGTAACTAAAAGGTTAAAATTAAAAATATGATCCTAAAATAAAACAAGATTTAAAAAAAAAGAGAATCTAAATCGGTCCATCCCTTCAAAAGTTATGATGCCATACACAAAGCCAAGGACGCACGCGTGCGCACACAAACGCACGCACTCACGCACACACATATTACGTGCGCGCACAAACGCACGCACTCACGCACACACATACACACACACGCACACACACACACACACAGGCACACACACACACATACTCATACACCTGCACATGCACACGCTTGCACACTCGCAGATGGATTGACAAACGACGCGCGAGCACGCACTCACATCCACACACCACACATACACGCACACACAGCAAAATGAAAAAATGACTCTTTTTGAAATGGCTTATTTTTATTAATATTGTTAAGTAGGTGTTTTTATTGTATTTGAACTGCATCGAAGTTTTACCAACTAAAAAAACACGTGTTCTTTTTGCAATTTTAAACGAAGGTCTATGAGATCAATGTTCCCATTCTACCTATACCCGGACAGATATCCGTTTAAGAAGATTCAAAGCCTAAACCTAAACATAACGTACACGATGCATATTTTATACCATTATGTTATACTTGTTTTGTTTTATATTTTCTCTTCGTTTATAGATGCTGTATTCACATGGACTAGGTTTGGTAAGCCAGCAATAGCTATTGGAGAATACAGATTCAATAGGCATAGTCGCTGTAAGGGACCAAAAGCTCAATGGCTTTGCTCGAAGTGGACATCTTCCAATTGCAGGGCAACAGTTACCACTCTTGAAGAGACTATTATTAAAATCAAAAACTGCCACAATCATTGACGATGTTTGAACATAATAGATATTTTTGTAGACAATTTTATATTTTGTTCATTGTTCAATTAAAAAGACTGTTTTTAAATGTTTACTTTTTCTTATTTTTGTCTTGTACGAATTGGATCTCAATTTTAGGTATTTCAATTATTAATTTGTTTTTAATAATCGTAAGATTTTCTTTAGATAAAAATGATCAGTAATTGCACTTTTCTTCCAATTAGATTATCAATAGATTGACCTTAAATCTCCAAATTGAAGTGGAGAGAGATATGTTATCAAAGATAAGATCAGTACTCGTGGACACTTAATCTTGTATATTCTTCTTTAACTAAGTTTGCAAATTTTTTTCTAAATTTTAGTGTTTTATATATCTTTCGGCTTTATTTTACGTGTTTGATGTCTTCAAGATCATATTTGCATTTGGGTTAATCTTTGTACATGTTTCGATTTTGCTTTTATTAATGTTTCTAGAGTTTTCTTTGTCCTATGTCATTTTATGCCTGCTAGATCTTGTAGTTATAATCGCAACTAAAACATCTAAAATTGTACCAACTTTACCGAACTAAATATTATTAGTTACAAGTGGTGTAATTTCGTCAACCGGTTTACTATTCAATCACATTTTCTTTTCCAGATCCAATATTTACGGTATCTAGATTCGGAAGACCTGTGATCGAAATTGGTGTCTACAGATACAACCAAAGAAGTTATAGTAAGGGACCAAGAGTACAATGGTTATGTGTAAAAAAGTCAACCACCAGTTGTAAAGCTTCTGTGTTTACATATGAGAAGCAAATTGTTAAAATAACCAATGAGCATAATCATTTATAATTCATCCGGTGACCCGCTCCAATTTTGATTTAATGTTAATTAAAAAAAATCATGATGTTAGTATTTTACATCAGTAACTTGTTACCTGAATATCAACACTCGTTATATTTCAGGCTATTGCAAAATTGAAGGATAAAAAAACCACGGTAAAATTCTGAGTTTTCTTTCATGAACATGCTAATTTTTTTAGGGAAGAGTGTTAAGATTTTTTACAGGCACTCTTTGATGCTTTAAATAAATCAACAGTGTAAATAGATTTCGTTTCCATGTTTGTAATTAATTGGAAATTAAACTAAGGAGATGGGTCTTCTAAAAACTAGACTAGTACATATCTATTTATTGGTGATTATAAAGAATTGCCACGCAAGATGTTGCATTTGTGATACTTATTCTATTCCATTGCACGCAATTTTGTTATATTTATGTAAATTACCTTCAAAGAATTTTATGATCGTTTTTTATTGCTTATAATAAATAATTTAAAAAAATGTTTTTTATTTCCGAGTTTATTATATATTTATTAACTTATATAATAGAAAAAACAGTGTGTTCAAAGTATAGAACACGGGATACATTATGAGTACGCCATTACTCCATACGTAGGCGGCACAGTATCCGTAATATTACAAGATGAAAAAGCTTGCTAAAGCTCCTGCTATAGAGACTTTCACACACAGATTTAATGGTTGCTCGTTTGCCTCTTCTTACATTATAATTAAACGCAGTAAAACAATAAAATCCGATTCCAACCATGTCTGGCTTTCATGATAAACTCCATCAAAATCGGTTTGCTATTGACGGAGTAATCGCGTAAAAAACATACAAAAAAATTAATAAATAAAAGTATTCGAATTGATAATTCTCTCCTTTTCTATGAGTTGGTTAAAATATAATAATTTATCATGTAAATGCATAGTAAATTGTAAGTAAAGAAAGTAAAAATAAGTAACGAAACAAAAAAATGTCATGTGTGCGTTACTTTTTACTACGGTCATCTTTAACGTCTTTGGAGTTCAAGGACCTTGACTTTCAGAGAAGACAAACCTGGTAAACACTAACGTCATTGGCTCAAAAAAATCAAAAAGAGCGGAGAATTAGATAAAGCAATTGTCTATTTATGACTGTATACGTTTTTTGATAGTACATGTCAAAAGAATTGCAGAAGTATTTTGTAAATAGTACAGTGTGAATTTTATTTTCTTAAATTTCAACTTATTTGAAAACTAGTAAACTAATATTTTGTTTTGTTTCAGGGTTACAACTTCCTGCTAAACCCAGTTACACATTATCCAAATTTGGCAGGCCCTTAATTCAAGTTGGAAGATATAGATTTAGTAGGAATAAATATTATAAAAGTTCTAGAGCATTATGGGTTTGTAGCACGAGAAGAACGACACGATGCAGAGCCACATTAGTCACATATGGTGATAATATTATCAAGTACAATAATTATCATTGTCATTAGAAATCATTTTACAATAAAATTAGAGACCGAAACTGTTACGAATATTTTCCAAATGAAAGTTTGAAAATCCAAATAGATTTGAATTTAAAAATAAAAATAATTGAGAAGGTGATTCTTAGATTTTGTCGAAGTTAAAGAAAACAAATTTAACTTAATAGAAAGCAAACTATGTTTTATGAAACACTGGTAGAAATGTTCAAACATAGAACTACGTAAGATAATTTAAGGGAATAAAACTAGTCTCCATTTCACGGACAAACAAATTTTAGCTAAACAATGTAATATAGACCTGAAGTATATCTTGATTTTCAGTTTATAATAGCTAAGTGAAATCAGCTAAGCTAAATCCTCTACAAAGGGTAATGATTTGGTAGTTTCAAATATACTATGACCTCGTCAATAGTTGAGAGATTATCAAAAGTCCCTAATCCGCCGCACATTCAGGAGCTTCGGTTCCGATTCCCACATAGACACTTTTTATGAAATTAACATAGATGTCTGTATTTCTGAGTTTGTTGAATTTATCTTGCCATGAACAACTGATGATGACTTGAATGATGATATTTGTAGTCAGGTGCGTACTCAACTCACCACGTGACTCTCGATGTATTTAAGAACAACGAAATGAAATAAAACTAAACTCATGTATTTGTGGAGATTTTACAAATTTATTTAAGCATTCCAACATATTCTACCGCATTATGGTATGCGAATATTTGTAAAATATAACTAATTTTAATTTCTTCATCGTTTATTCCAAGTTTATTAAATATATAAAGGAAGAAACACACAATGATAAGCTAAGTGGGATGCATTTAGGCTAGCTACTTCTCTTATTCTTCGCTACAAATATACAGACGTACCAATTTTATTGCAAAGTGAATCAAGAAGCAATTTCCAAGTGCAAAATACCCATTTTCTAATATTACCCCGGGTAAACTTGGAGAAAATGTCTACTGGCATTAAATTCGCCTATGTACATATGTTATAGTGCAATAAAGAATAAAATAAATTAAATTTATCTATTTTTGTTCCTAGGAAGTAAGTAAACATTACATTCTCTATAGCAATATAATTTTATATTCGGAAGATTTTTTGAATTAATTTCAATTAACCACTTTGCCATTTAAGTTAAAGTTTCACTTGATCATTCAACTAAATCATTTTTTGATTTGCCCTTAATAAGAGGGGTAATTTCATCAGAAAACAAGATCGAATCATGATTGATTGCATCATCATCATGATTGAAAAAGGGGTGGCCCTAGGACGTTACCTTGTGTTACTCAGCAGTCTTCAAAAATAAATTAAGATATAGACTTTCTTGAGGTTTCCACTTACTTTTGATATCTCAACGCATTGTTTTCTATTGTCTAATAAGCTTTTATACCGTTTTAATGATTTACTTCTAATACTATATCTCTCAAATTTTGTTAACAAAATTTTAGTGATATGAAATCAAACGCTTCACTCAAACAATATTAAAATACTTTATCCAAAAATAAAACAAGTTGTTACTGTTAGCTATTGAGGCATTCAGCTTCTTTTTTCATCTAAGTCGTGCATATAATGTAGACCTGAATTTTCTAAATCCGTATTGAATAATTTGTACTAAGAAAATTATTTTTTTTTAAATTTTAGAAATTATTGGAATTAAAGTTATATGTCTGTAATTGTTTATATAACATGTATCCCCTTCTTTTAAATACTGACTTTACTATTTAAACGATCAGGATATTTTCCTTTTAAAAGTTATGATTTAATCATAAGACAAAAATAGTCTTTGATATCAAACTGGCAACATGCTTTAACATCCGCCGTTTCCCCGTCGTGGGCCGGGTTCGCTGTATAGATTAGACCATTTGTCTCTCTGTCAGGGAGCTCTTAAGTGGCCAGCATTCATGAAAATATAGGTAACACTAACAAGACTGGTGTTAGAATTCTGTGTAGCAACTTGGCCGGGAAGGATCTGCCTTACCTATTTTTGCCACTATAATGACTCTGTCGTGTACCGTTCCGGAGGGTTGGGTAGCCGGTAGACTTTCATAATAGGCCGAACATCCCAGCCACAGGTCAGCAACGAACAGGACAGGGCGGTGTCTATAATCCACATATCACCATCAGGAGAGCCGTGTACTTGTTTACTGACCTCTTACATAAAAAATGCGTTTATATTGTCCTAGTCCTAGCTCTTGTTATTTAAGCAACGAAATGGACAGGATTGTATCTGAAGTCTACATATCTCTCACCACCAGGAGAGCCATATACTTGTTTGCTGATCTCTCATATAAAAAATAATAATATTGTGCATATATTGTCAAAGTCAGTCGCTCTTGTGACTTTTTATTGACGTTTATAATTTAGCGTTTATATCGTCATAGCCAGTTGCTATTTAGCTTTTGTTATTTCAATGATGTTTAACCTTTAATTTGATCATGCTCACCTACTGGGGTTAAAACATTTTTTATGATTGGACAAATTAAGAGATTTTATACTATATATAAAATAAGGCTAACAATAAGCCTTATTTTATATACAAGATTTAGTCTGGTTTATTAACGAACTTATTTAACTGATAAGATATTTTCTGATCACCAGTATACACTAGGTTATTTATTTTAATTTGTTCTACTTCTTCTCTGGGCTTTTTATTTTGAAATAAACTTTTAATTAAGTCCCTTGAAGCTTTATGTTTATATATTATGAAATAATGAAATCACAAAACGGATTGTATTATAATTTTATTGAAATGAAATAACATAAATGTGAAAAAGTGAAATTTTGATATCGAAATTTAGTCAAACTTTTTGAATAGTCCATATAGTTTAATAAATTAGAAAATCGAATAATATATGTTATAAAGTAATTTATAACCAGAAACTGTTGTATCATTGTGCTTCAAGTATAAGTAACCAATAGACAATTTTATTTTTTTTGGTATTGAAAATGCCAAGCTGAGACAGGGTGTAGCTTGTTAGAGAAAGTTTACCGGCTATCCTCCAAATGAAGTGCAAACAATTGCTAATTGTTATAAATAATTACAAAAACAGTATTGCTATTTGACCGCCTCGTTGGTCGAGTGGCTAGCGTACTCGCCTAACTACATCGACCAATCGCGAGACTCGGGTTCGATTCCCGACGGGGGCAGGCATTTGTGTGATGAACATTTAGATGTCTGCATTTCCGGGTCTGGGTGTTTATTAAACTTATTCTGGTATCTATTTAAGTATTTCTATGTATTAGTATCGTTGTCTAACACCCATATCACAAGCATATAATTTGCTTACTTTGGGGTTAGATTCAATTTGTGTGATTTGTCCAGTGATATTTATTCTTTATTATTATTATTTACCAGTCGCATTGAGTTAGTGATTGTGGAATCCTGTGTTAGATAAAAAATATTATGGCTTCTTTCAAGCTACTTAAGCATGTGGCCTCTACTATTTAAAGGAAGCCGAGAGACTATGGTATCCCCAATTAATTTCCTATATTTTTACAATTTTTCAATACCAAGGTTCCTGCAACTCCATCATCATGGCAAACACTTTGTCAGATACGATACAATCACAACTCTACATTTTGGCAGGTGTTGAAAAAGAAAGGCACGAGTTGGCAAGAAAAAAAGGGATAGCAGCTAAAGTACGAAAATATTGCTCGAGGTGTTACAAAACAAATTCAAACAACGTTGACAGAGTATATGCAAGAAAAAAGACGAAGCAAGTTGCAACTTACTGCTCTCAATGCCCGAACCAACCTCATTTGTGTCTGGAATGTTTTTATGTTGTACATAGTTAATAAAAGCCTAGCCGACCCGGCGAACTTCGTATCACTTGACACTAAAAGTTTGTGTGATACAAAACGGGTTGCACTCCGAGAGTGCTGGCAGAAGTGAAAACTTGAATATCAACATTGTGCGTTTTTGATATTTTGGAATGGTTAGGGAATAATTTTTGTACGAATTGCTTTATGTAATCAGTATGAAAGTACTATCATTTATGTGGTAGTGTACAATAATCATATACTGCGCTATCGTACACAAACATAACAACACGACCATTCGGTCAGGTCACATATCCTGACGCGTGTTTCGAAGTTTTTAAACATTCCAAAAAAGAAATAAATCCTCCCATTTTGAATCATTCTTCACTGTTGATCCGCTCTTACTACTATATGTTATAGCATAATATAGCCACTCTCCTATTTCATAACAGACCAGCAGTTCCAGAGATTAGAAAGAAAGAAATTAGTGCATTCAAGCAAACAAACAAATTCTTTACCTTTATAATATTGTAATATAGATATGTATACAATCAATTATAATAATAATAATTATTATTAAATTCGTATACATGAAAATGAAACCCTATTTTCATTGGCCATCCGCATCACTAGTGAACTTAAGGGCCAGTTTAACTGTTGCTAATGTTGTTCTGTTAGTTATCATCAGATGATAGTTCATATGAAATACTAGGAAAATGGCAGAGAAAATGAGAAGTAATGAAAAAAATGTTATTTTTCCCATACAAGCTGTCACGTGGTACGAAGTCTGCCGGGTCTGCTAGTTGATTGTCAAATTGTTTACGAAAATGTGACATTTATCAGTAGTGAAAGTATTTTTTAATTTTCGTAATAAGTTAACCCTTTCTGGGACCAACTAAGACCGTAAAGCCATGCTGCCACGTCTTCAGTGTCAATAAATACTTTTTAATACAGTCATAAGTCGTTAACAAAGTCATGTCAGAGTCTTGAGTAAAGCGGTGGTATCGTTACTCAAGCTCATTTAGGGAGTTTTGGCGCCATCGAGAGAAAAGATGGTCGAAGTTTTTTCATAGTTATTAAATTTCGTGTTGATACTGAGTGAAATTAGTCAATTTTGGTGGCATTTTGTACAATTTTGTTCAGTGAAAGTGCACAAATGAAATAATCACGAAGAAATTAGCCTATCATATATTTTCTTGTTGCCGCCAAATCTCCTTACATGAGTTTGCGTATTGAGGCCGCCGCTTTACCCAAGAGCCTGACATGACTTACTGACGACGTATGACTGATGACTAATTATAATTGATTAAAATTGATATAAAATTTGCTGCAAATTCCTACTTGACGAATGACAAAATACTAACGTGAAGGCCAAAACTTAAAGAAAGAAAGATGTTCCATATACATCAATATATTTTTGCCTCCCCGGCAGCTGAACCGGTTCAGTGAGAAACCGGCTAGTCTAAATACAGCCAATGGCAGCAAAATATGTGTTTTATTTCCGCCTATAGCAGACATATTAACTAACTATACATATAAAAGAAAGTCGTGTTTAACTATTTATTACTCAAGAACGGCTGAGCCGTGCTTAGAACCAGGAGAAAATTACAGGATACATTGTATCCGATGGAATGCGAGGAAACTAGGAAAACAGCATTTTATTTTTTCCCATACAAACTGAACGGGTGGAACGAAGTTTGCCGGAACAGCTAGTGTCTTATAAAAGATAACGCTAAATAGGAGCCAGGTGGCTTCCTCCAAACATTTAAAGTTGACGCCATAAAATTAAAAGTGACAACAAAATATCCTTAATAAATAGGTAAGAAACTGTTCTTGTGATGACATGATTAATTACCTATCGCTTCTGGGTTCGAATCCCAGGTAGGGCAACTGAAAGAAAACGTGTATTTATCTATCACATTGTGAGAATTAATGTCTTTGGCTAGTCATTGTTGCTCTGGTTGCACCTCTGCCTACTTCTTCAGGGATACGGGCTGAAGATACGGCAACGCAATTTTGACCTCTTAAAGTCCCATTAAGGAAAAAATAATTTAGAATGTCTGTTTGGTTTATCCTGGTATGGACAAAAGTTTTTCAGTAGTAGGTTAAGTGGTCAAAAGAAAGGTATACTGGGTTACTTGTACTTAACGCATAACTTTTCAAAGCCGGCTTTAGTGCATCAAAAGCAATAACTTTTGTTCTACTACCAAGAATTTGGTTCTCCATACAAAAAAATCATCGTCCTCTTACAAATTGTATGGAGAACCAAATTATTTTTTTGCGATTTTCTAAAAGTTGTAAAGCTGCTCTAGGAAGGTTATGAGTTAGTCACCAGTAACCCTGTATTCATCACCATCTCGCTTCTTTGAGTGATAGAAGTTTTATGTATAACTTCAATAAGATATTTAGATAGGCCTTCTAGTGTTGTGCTGATAAGATATTTTAGTTAATTATTTAAAAATAACAGTTGATATGTTGTATCTTATCTACAGTAGCCCTGAAAAAAAGCCTCTGTGGTCTAGCGGTCCGGCGTCGGACTTGACTTCTTGAGGTCCCGGGTTCGATCTCCGTGTCGGGTAACAGAAAAATAAAAAAATGTATTTTCAAATTTCTAATAAAAATTAAGTTTGAATTTTTCCCGATTGGCGATAGGCTTGCCACCTATAACATTATGGAACTTAATGTCTTCGGCTAGTCGTGGTTGCCCAGCGTTTACCTTTGCCTACCTCTTCGGGGATATGGGCGTGAAGATATATTTTTTTAAAGTAGCCTTATCTTTTGTTTTAGATAGGTTATTGAAATTGACGAATGTATTGGTCAATCCTGAATCAAGTCTAACTTGCAATCTTTATTCTGCCTTTATCTAACGATATTCTTAATTGCTCCATACACATAAAAGACATTTTTTAGACAAAAGGTGGCAAACTAGCAAGTGTACCACCTGATGGAAAATGATCACCGCCGCTCGCGGACATCCGCAGCACCAGGAGTATCACAGATGCGTTGCCGACCTTTAAGGAATGAGTACGCTCTTTTTTTGAAGGTTCCTTAGTCATAATCTTTAAGGAATACCGCTCTTGGTAACTGATTCCACAAAGGTGTTGTACGGGGTAAGA
Organism: Calephelis nemesis; assembly: GCA_002245505.1. Classification (NCBI taxonomy): domain Eukaryota; kingdom Metazoa; phylum Arthropoda; class Insecta; order Lepidoptera; family Riodinidae; genus Calephelis; species Calephelis nemesis. The sequence goes on from NJDD01003445.1 coordinate 55,098, forward strand.
AATGTTTTCGGAATCGCACAGTTGTAGATTGCCACGCATCAAGATGATGGGCGTGATACTTTAACTCTGAAATTATCAAGACGATGTAAATTGTAGAGAAGTTATTAAGGATGATGATTATAGATGATGTCTCACATTCTTTCCACAGATGCACCAATATTCACTAAGTCAAAGCATGGAAATCCGGTTATTATAATCGGTGGATACAGATACAACCGGCGCAATACATGTAAGAGCTACAAGGCACAATGGCGATGCTCTAAAAAGACCACAGGCTGCCAGGCTTCTATATTTACGATTAACGATATTATTTTTGAAAACAAAAACGAACATAATCATAGATAATGTAACAGGAAAGATAAAATTATTACTTATCTTTTTACGTTAGGTACTAGACAAAGTTGCTAGAACGCAAATTTATATGCATATGCCGAGAATAATAAAGTTGTGAAAAAAAGGGTTTTGGCACCATCGTGAAAGAAGATTGTCGTAGTTGTTTCGAAATTACTGAACTTTGTGTAAATTGTGAATAAAAATAGTTAATGTAGGTGGCAATTATTTTAATTTTGTTCAGTTAAAGTGCACAGAGTTTGTAGAAACTAGTGTATCGTATATTTTCTCGTTGCCGCCAAATCTCACTAAATGAGCTTGAGTAACGATACCACCGCTTTACTCAAGACACTGACATGACTTTGTTAACAACTTGTGACTGTATTAAAAAGTATTTATTGACACTGAAGACGTGGCAGCATGGCTTTACGGTCTTAGTTGGTCCCAGAAAGGGTCAACTTAATTTGAAAATCAAAAGCGCGCCATTTTTAATTCATTTATGTCAAAATGGTGATTTTTATATATAGAAAAAAAAATATTTACATGGACCATACAAATGCGCGTCTACATTTTTTAAATTACAACCGGATCGGAATTTATCAGGCTGTCATCTAAGATTTTGGTTGATTATTTTTGATAAGAAGATCCTTTCATTATTAATATTACACATCAGTTATTATGTAGATATAATGTAATTACGCTAACGCCAAATATTTTCAGTACGTATTGATAACATATTTAATGTTTATGAAAGTTTTTTTTATTTTGAAAATATATAAATATTAAATATAAATGTTTGAAATTTATTTAAAATGTCTCTAGTGTCTAACATTCATAATTTATTTAATTATAATTGATTTCAGTCGCTCATAAAGTTTTAAAAACGTAATTTATGTCAACCTTATACCATATCCGTCTTATTAATAAAATGTAGATTGTAGCGAGTCTAACTTTACTCCAAGGTTGAACTTGACATTACCCAAATTCACTATTAATAAAGATAGAGTAAACTCCTTCGAAGATAATCTCTGATTCAAAGATAGTCCATGCATCTACGTGGTTTAATTACAGAGTAAGGATGGACTATCTTAAAATTTGGTTCATATTTAGTTATACGATTGTACTACATCAAAATTGTTAGAAAACTTAATCTGGCGATGCTTAATGTCCGGTTCCTATATTCGAAAAACGAGTCGTTTCGATTACGGATGGTAGTATTTTGTACACTTAGTAAGATTACTAACAACGATTGCTCGTTTCCGACTATTGATTCTAAACATTTTTTGAAAATATTGGTAACGCTCCGTTACTTTTGAACAAACTACGAATGGTTTAGCTGACGGATTACGATTCGTTGATTATAGGAACCGGGCATAAGTCAGTGAGTGACACAATCAGTCACAAAAACGCGTTTAAACGTTAGTAAATTAATAACTATTCTGTTGCTACATATATAAAATGTTGTGATGCCAGATTGTGTTTCTGTACTTAATTTTAATTTGTGAAGAAATCAAAAGTATTTTGAATTTGTCTGTATAATATAACGCGTTGCGCTGCGTCGCCAGTTTTTCTTTTCCTTGAACTTGGTTTGACACACTGCCGCGTATCTAGATTTTACAGCAAACTACTGTATTTTAAACATAATCTTCTATTAATTACAGTTCCTCGCTTCAGTCTATCAAGATGTGGTCGACCTGTGCTCCATTTTGGTGGTAATCGTTATAACATAAATAATAGGAGTAAGGGAGCGAAGACATTTTGGTTTTGCTCACGGAGCAAGAGCTATCAAGCCTGCCGAGCTTCAGTAACTATGATTAATGATATGATTGTGTGCACTAAGAATGATCATAATCATGAACCTTATGATTATTATTAGAATTTACTTTTGATGCTACCTAGCCTCGTTGGTCGAGTGGCTAGCGTACACGCCTAACTACGCCGACCAACCGTGAGGCTCGGGTTCGATTCCCGATGGGGGCAGGCATTTGTGTGATGAACATTTAGATGTCTGCATTTCCGGGTCTGGGTGTTAATTAAATTTATTCTTTTATCTATTTAAGTATTTCTATGTATTAGAATCGTTGACTAACACCCATAACACAAGCATATAATTTGCTTACTTTGGGGTTAGATTCAATTCGTGTAAATTGTCCAGAGATATTTATTTATTTAATTAACACGCAGATGGACATACGCTATTTTTTTAACTAGATTGTTAGAATATTGCGAAAGTGGCAAAAAACTTTGCGGGAGCCGGTATTATTAATCTTAATTACATATTGTTTATGAAGTGTTGTTATTTTAAATATTCATACAGTTGTTTTAAACATAAACATTTATTAAAAGCGTAATATAATAAAATTGATTTTTGTAATACATTTTTAGCATCATTTACCAACCGTTGTTTTTGCAGGTGAAATTAGATGTGTTTAATAGTATGTCTGAATGTATGAGAGAAGATGGCATATTTTGTACTGATGTGGAGATGACTTCGTAAACGTCACAAAACTTGCCAAGCAGGTTTTCTCGGCAGATTATTGAAGAAGTCTTTCTCAGTTTGAGAAGATGCTATGATAAACAAAACTATAATCTTGGTTCTATCCTTTCCCATCATTTACCAATTGTAGTTCTTTATAATTAGTTATTAGAACTGCTAATGAGACGATATTTTCTTCTCAAGATTTAATACCTATGATGCTCAACACAAGCCAATCAATGAGAGAACGGACACATTTGAGCTTAGTTTTTCTTCTGTTTCTTACTTTCCATCAGGTGAGTAGTTGTTAATTTCATAAAACACAGACAGAAACGTCGACTATTCAAATCATTAATTCCTTTTCACAGAATTGCTTCAAGACATAGAAAAGAAACGGAGAAAAAGGAAACGAATCATGCTTAATAACATTAAAAAGAATCAACCTTTGCCACACAAGAATCTTCGAAAGCTTGAAGCATCGCACATGCCTGTGATGATATCACAGGGCAGGTGCAGGCATTGTCATCGTAACAAAACTACTGTCATCTGTAGTTCGTGTGAAATCCGACTCTGTTTTACTAAATACCGTAACTGTTTTAGAGAATTTCACGACGATAATACTTCCTCTGAAGAGAATGAGATTGAAGTAATTTAATACTTGAAATATTTGAATGTGTTTTATTTTGCACGTATTAACATCAAGTCACCTTATTTCTTCGCTTTGATCGTCTAGGCTTTTCCTTATCTTTTGCTTAGTCATTTGTTGCTTTACTTTAATATTTTATGATAATTAGTAGAAAGATATCACATGACTTACATAGACCGTACTAAAAAAAGGTTTTTGTCAATAGTAGTAAAAATAGTAGAGATTCAGCAATATTTCGAAATGATATTAGTTCTTTGTTAGAAGTTCAACCTCCAGTAGTAAGCTTAAGCTTCATGCTGTCGCAATATAATCATGTCTGTGAAATACAGCATCTGAGCATAATCTGTGATCTGAGCTGTTCGAATGACGGCAAAGTTGCAACGCCACATGTTTGTTATTGTTTCACAAATGTTATTAGAAATAAGAAAATATTTTCGTACTTCTAAGAATATTTTATTTATAATTTTTATGTGATTTTCTCTTAAATATAATCTGAAAACGCAAAGTTATTTTTATTGCAGATTTATATAAAATTATAAAAGTTAGAGATTTCACTTCATTAACAAAAAGGTCTCGAAGGTCAAGACTAACTAGAGAAGAAAGGCTCGAGAAAAAAAGAATTAGTGAACGTCGTAGGTTTGAAAAAATAAGAAGTGATCCAGTGCTACATGCCCAATTGAAAGAGAAAAAGAGGCAAAACTATTTCAAGACTAAAATTGAAGAATTGGAATTGACCATTAATAAAATGAGTCCAAAACAGCTAAATAACATGAGACTAAAGCGAACAGAAAACCCAAGTCATCACTATCAAACCAACAACCACAAATTAAAAAATGAATGTTCATAAAGAGTTATTTAATATATTACTATTATTAATAAATGTGAATATGTGTGAGAGTGATAATTAAATGAATATACATAATAGAAAGTGATTTTTAGTGTCAAATTTCAAATAAATTTGGATCCTCTAACAGAAATAATTTATTTTAAACCGATTACAAACTAGACGAACTTTTATGGAACACCTTTGAATCATAAAAACTAAAAATCCTAAAACTGCCTTTTGAAAAAATAATGATCAAATCGCGAATTCTAACGTTATAAGTAGAATTGATACGTTTCTCAGTGTTTAGGAAATTTCTATAACAAGAACGCTACAAATCGATGAACGTCGCTTTGCTCGTATCTAATACATGAAAATTTTTGTTCCAGAACATTATTTTACAATGTCAAATCGAGGCCAACCAGTTCTTCACTTAGGTGGTAACAGATTCCACAAAAACAACAGGAGTAAGGGCGCCAAATCAGTCTGGTTCTGTTCGAGGAGTAAGAATAAGACTGGTGAAGCATGTCGAGCCTCTGTTACGATGGTCAATGATAGTATTGTGTGCTTGAAGTACGATCACAACCATGAACCTTATGATTATGTTTATTATAAGACGTAATTTTTTTTAATGATGAGTTATAAATTATTGTTAATTATATTTGATGAGAGATAAACCAGTGTAGTTCCATTAACACTTGTTTTGATTTCCTTTTTAAATATCTCTGTCGTGATTAGTGATTTTTCAAAGAAGATATGGTACCTTATTATTTTTATGTGAAATGTAAGCGTATAAGCGCACGACTCTCTCAATGGTAAGAGACGACCTTTACTTCTAGACATCATAGATGTAACGGTAACTTTAACTTGTAACACCTTTCTCTGCGACACGCACTTCGCACATACTATTGAAATTGAGAGTATGTTATCGTATCAAACTTTGACCTACACAAAATAACTAAAAACTTTGAAGTAAACAATAATGTAAATTTTAATATACTTATATAAATAAAATATTTAAGCTCGCTTTATAAATGAGCAAACGGAAGCATGATTCATGAAGTTCTAGAACGTCGTTTTACAATTATGTGGATTGATTTCAGAGGACCCAGTACGTATTCGTCTCTCAAACTGATGTGTTTAATTAGAATAATCATGAAGATGTTTGCAAATTTTAAAGTCATAGCTTACTTTTCAAATGATGATTTTATTTTATTATTTAGCTATACACATTAGCAAATTATAATATTTATAATAAACTACATCTCGGAAAGTAGAGTTTCATCTCATGTAGTTATATGCATAGTGATTACTCATTTAAACGTGAACCTTCTTTTTAATAAACACAGACTAACGAGGGAGTAACATTAAGCTGATGTTATTGTCTATCATTTTGTAATAAAGACTATAATACCCGGTTTATCCTATGAGTACTTTACTCCGTGTTCATAAATAAGAAAGCAGAGGTTGTTATTAAAGAAAATTATAATTATGTTTCACAGGTTACAGGTTTTCCAAAACTCGTTATGGCACTCCAATCTTGCATATAGGCAAATGCAAGTTCTATAAGAATAATAGGAGTACAGGAGTGAAAGCCACATGGTTCTGTAGTTATAGGCGGTATGGATGTCGCGTGTCGGTGACATCGGTGGATAATTATGTTGTCAGTATGAAAAATGAACACAATCATTAATCATATAAATTAATATACTTGAATAATGAATGAAATGTTATTGAAATGTGTACGTATTATAGCGTGACAAAATAGGAAAGACAGTGCGTTATGAATGAGTTGAACTGTTCGGAGGCCAACGACCTCAAATATATTCAACCATGAATAAATAAAATGATTTTTGAAACTTTGGAACTTCGTTTAGACATTTCGTTAGTTCACGGAAGGTGTACGGACTAAGTTTCTACCTAAATGATGTTTTCACCGGTTGCGTGCTTATTGTTTTATGTTATAAAAATATATTCAAAACACGCGAGGGGTCGCCTGCTCCGCGTTGTCACCCGTCCTGTCAAAATTGTCACCCGTCATTTAAAATTGACGTCAATTCTGTATATGTGAATAATTGTGCTTTAATTACGCATAAATGTTTTTTTTTGTAATTGAATAAATGCAATTAAAGTGAAATATGATTTATCGTGAAAACAATATTATAGTTTTAAGAAGTTGACCAATATTTCTTGGAAATTTAAAATATATTTATTTTATATTTTTTTTTAATGAATTGGTTGTGTGTAAAGACTTGGGTTATTTTAATATAAAAAAATGTTAAATTCTTTGCGTCTTATGCAGATGCTGCTATGCCAATCGAGCGAACGGATTATAATACTTTGGAATTTCTTACTTACGTCTTGTCGGAGTTTCTTAATTTCAGCCAGTAATAATAAATAATAATTGAATGAAAGAGCTTTTTATTGAGCACACTTAAACTTACTACAAAATAAGTACAATCAAATATCAGCAAGAGCATATTCTTTTCTTATAGTTTATAGTGCACAAAATGTGGTCTTATCGCCAAACAAAGCAATCTCTACCGGACAACCTTTTTGTCTGAGGAGACTACCTAAACATAATTTCAGTAGGTAAAGAGATTAAACATACTAAAACTATAACATAAATATCTCTGGTCAAATAACTGAAATTGATTTAAACCCAAAGTAAGCAAATGATGCCTGCAAGGATGTGCCTTTGATATGCCTCACGTCACTAGTATGTATATACAATATATATATTTTTTCATTATTTATATGCTATCCATTAAAACGTTCTATGTATAACTTACACTAGAACAAGTTTTCTCTGTGTTCTATCGGTCTGGTTGTTGGACTTAAATTCATGAGAACCTGGTTCGATCCCCGGGTCAAGCAACAAAAAAATGTATTTATCAATTTTCTAATAAAACAACGTCAACCGGAATTGGACATGTGCGCGTTTGGCGATAGGTTTGCCACTTATCACATTGTGGCACTTAGTGTCTTTGGTTAATCGTTGGTATCCTGGTTGTACCTCCGCCTACTACTTGGGGGATACGGGCGTGAAGATTCATTATAAACCACATCTAGCAGACTACCTACACATTAAAATCTCGTAAAATCCATAAACTCAGTGCTCTGGTTGTAAGTATTAGTCTTTGCAGTGTATAATATCCGTTAACATTACTTACGCATTTAAATTTACGGCCATAAGTGTGTTGTCTTCTTGAGCAGCAACACAGTGTTGGAATCTTGGTAATCTAACGGCCACGATTTTTTCTTAACATTAGAAAATCTGTTTGCTTGTTTGTTTGCTTTCTTTGAATGCAACAGATGGTAACTTCTTCAAGAGCCTGATTTAGGTCACATAATTTCGAATGAAATAATGATTACATTCTAACCTCTTTTATTCTAGCGGCAAATTTTACATACACTAATAGCGGCAAGCCTATTCTTCACGTGGGGAAATATACATACTACAAGAACAATAAGAGTCAAGGTCCCAAAGCAACCTGGTTTTGCTCCAAAAACAGCAGGAATCCTCGCTGCAGGGCCTCGGTGTTGGTCGTCCACGGATCTATAATCGCATTCAAACACTCTCATAATCATTAAGTTTGACGTCGGTTGTATCTCCTTGGCCGGTTATTCTTAGCTATACCGTAAGTACAGCAGGACAACAGGATTAGAACTTGATCTCTAATAGCGACCTTGATATGACTTATTCTTTGCATGCCTTTACAGGCCGTTTACACATTACTGGGTTAAATTTAACTATGATTGAAACTCTCACATATACGTTCAAATTGGATAACAGTTTGGAAGCTTTAACGCTTGCACGTTATTGATTTAAACATAATACAGGGTTTAATTTGTAAAAATAAATAAATGTGACAAAACAGAAAAGACAGTCCGCTATGAATGAATTGGACTATTTGGACTTTAAACACTTTTACTAGCACCATTAAATAATTAGTTAAATATTTGACCCAGAAACGTGCATACGGATTAGAAGCTAACTCATTTTTAATTTTTTGATCCAGATAGCAAGAGTGAGCTTATTGTTTTTGAATATTTATTAATTGATTGTAAATATCCCTCTTTAAAGTTAGTTAAAATTATGATACTTTGCCTTGTAACAGAGATTGGGCTAAATTGATATTTTTGTATATTTTGTTTCTGATTTCTGAGAAATTTTCATCACTTATTTTAATAAAGCCCAAAAAGCTATATCACCAAAAGTAGAAATTTTTCAACATGTTCTTTTTCATGCACTTGTCACATGTAAATAAGTATTAATGTAAAAAGTAAGTTCCAGTAAAGTGTATTGCCTTTTTTTTAATGACTAATTTGTTGCTAACTGCGAGGTTTTCACAACTTCACCGGGCTTTTTGAAGTGTATTGTATTGTTGTACAAGTTATATTGTAATGTGTGACGTTTTGAAGACCGGACGCTTCTGACAATTCCTTTGAAATGTCAATTCGTCTGTCACTTTCCGCGTTCGTTTTTCAAGAGCCAGCAGAGCTTTTCGAGTCAACGATCCTAAATTTAAGCTAAGGGTATTGTAAAAAAATGCATTTAGGCAGCTAGTGTGTGACTATGAAGAAAAAAGTATTAAGTCTCGTTTTGTCAGTACCGACATATCAGACGAATGTGTATGTGCCATTATAACTGTGGAGACATTAAATACATGTTAAAAGACTGTTCACTTATTTAACTTTTATATGAGATTTTCAATTCATTTATTTATTTGTAGAATTTAGAATTTAAATGCTTATTAAAAAACGGTGGTATAGACGTCCAAAATCGTATTGGTGCGTTGTCTTCCTAAGGCTGGGATAATAAGCTCCACCGTTTTAGAGGGCTCCCACCTTCCGGACTGGTACACGATAATGGCGAGCAATCAATATAAAGAAAAACAGAATAAATCACTTCTTAAAGACATCAATGACGGATATATATAAAGAAGTGGAAAGGTTGAACTGTATTAATATGAGTTTTTTTGGTGGTTTAAGTAACAGTTTTTTTGTGGTTTTTGAAATAAAATAGGTATCTTAAAAATATATGTTTTAAAGACCAAAAATGTAAATGGTTTTTTGCCAAACAAAGGCTAAAGCTTATAGCGTAAGGAGAGTGGTTCCGACCAGCTTAGATATACTACTGTACTAATTATAGTCGTTCTTTCAGTTCCTACTTTTACAACAACGAGGTTTGGGAAGCCAGCGATTCAAGTGGGAAAATATAGGTTCAATAAGAACAATCGAAGTCTAGGACCCAGAGCCTTATGGACTTGTTGTAGGGTTGCTTCTGGTTGTCGAGCGTCTATCACAACCGTTGATGACGTCATCATCAAAGAGAAAACTATGCACAATCATTGAGGCCTTGAACATGAACTTCATCCAAAAATATTCAGTTAGGACCAGACAATGTATCGTCATGCTATTAGTAAACATCTGTGAACTTTGGTTTGTATCCGTCTGGACCGTAAATTAATTCAATTTTAATATTAATCTAAAGATGGAAACAAAGTTTCCTCGAAGATTACTTTTTTTGAAGGCGTGTTTACAACCGTCTGGAATGTTTTTTAAATAATGTTAGACCACAATCACGTCATAGCAATTCGAATAATTTTTCTAACCAATCTATTTCTAATCGGTTTGATTTTTGACTTTGCTCAGTAACGTTGTTTCCAAAATATATATGTATATACTTTGGAAACAACGTACATATCATGTTTATATATCACGTTTGTATGTATATATCATGGGTGGTCACACAAATTGCAATTTGCAATAGATATTGCAATTGGACTAAAGCTTATTGCTAACAGGGTATTTGGACGGTTGTAAACACTGGTTGTAAATATTAACCTGGACCGCAAATTGGATCTAAATTGAATAATAATCGGAAGATGGAAAGAAAGTTTCCTTTTTTCCTTTGTTGACAGGCGTGTTTACAACCGTTTAGAACGTCTTCAAGTGTGACATGCTGTCCATCAACGATCTTTATAAGTACAGATACCGAGTTTCGAAAAAATTTTAGAAAAAAAAATCCCCTGAAAGAAACACTTCCCCTGTTTGAAAATAGTTTTTATATATTAAATGTTAAGGTGCCTATCAAAATATACGAAAAAATATATAGACCAAAAAATACAGTAGATTACATTTTCATTTTTAATCTTAATAAGAACCTAAACTATTGTTTTCATTTTTTATATAAATTAATATTTTCTTATATTATAAGTTACGATTATACTTTACTTAATAAATCACATAAATAGTTTTATAAATTGATGAAATAAATTTTTAAAATAAAATGTTTTGTAAATTCTAGCTCGCTCTAAGGTTGTTGTCCTCTAACTTATTATCAGTTTTTTTTATAATATATAATTATTAATATATATAATAAAATTAAAAAAGAAATATAAATATAAATTTTAAATTTTCTAATAAAAGTAACGTTGACCGGGATTTAATACGCGCCCGGGTGGCGATAGGCTTGCCGCCTATCACATTGTGGGACTTAGTGTCTTCGGCTAGCCGTATATACCTTAATTGTGCCTCTGCCTACCTCTTCAAGGATATAAGGGTAAAATTAATTTTTTTTAAGTCTATATACTCATAAACAACATCCAGGCAACGTGGAATGAGTTGTGCTATCTACAGATAAAGATAGGCCTCCTAAAGTTTTGTACCTAAGACATTTTAATTATTAAAAAATAACAGCGCTTTCCTGGAAACTGATTTCAAATAAAACAATCTCTTATCTTAGATAGGTTATTAATATTGGCCGTTAGACAAGTTGCCGGGTTGGTATTTGGTTTGACACCTATCACCACGGATTTTACTTATCACTTATGCTTCTCAGTATCTTCATTATTCGTGGCTACCTTGTGGCTCTGCCTACCACCAGGGCGTTAATATACTTTTTTATAGCATTAAAAATCAGAATCAGAAAAATCTTTATTCACTTGAACTATACCAGTGGTATTTGTACGCGTCGACATTTTTTTTAAACTACCACTGGATCGGAACGCGGCCACACACTGAGAAGATCCGGCGAAAGAAACTCAGCGAGAACTAAGAATTGTTAACGTGAGACTAGGGCGGAAGGTGCCGGCACCCTTAACTTTAGAAGTAGATCATCCTAATATCGATCAATCTTGCTTGTGAAAAGACTCAGTTTCCACCAAAACTATTTAAGCCCACCACATATGTTCGGAATAAAAACCTGCTGAAAAATTGAGACGCAGAAATTTGCACGCAACAAATTCAAACAACTTACGACCTATCTTAAAAGTTAGTGATTTTTCGTACGGAATTCCGAACGTAGGTGATTACATCAGAAAGGTCCAATATGTCTTAAGCAATATTATTTCAATAATATTTATGTTAAACAAAAACTTTATTGTTCGTGCTTTAAGGTCGTATTTGGCTTTTACATATTATTATTGAAATAATGTTGATTGGAGGCATCACGCTAAGCGTCCTTAAGGCAACTTTGCAAAAGTTGCTTGAAAATGTACTGCCTCAATTATATGGCTTATAAACGTACTATCACATAAAAAATGCTGAAGATAGAAAGCCAACTTCATCATAACACGAAGATAAAAATCGTGAACGACTTTTTTTATACTTCTAGCGAACTCTTTCTCACTTTTAGTGTCAGGACAGTCTGGGTTCTTGAGCCCAAGTTTTTGCACAATCAGAATATCCCTTTAAACATCTAGTTGTACTTTACTATGTTAACTTCCAGAGCCAATGTTTATACAAACGAAGCGTGGAAAACCCCTCATGCAATACGGACACTACCGATTCAACTGCAAGCACAGCTCTGGAAGACGAATATATTGGGCTTGTAACAGAGCAGCTGCTGGCTGTAAAGCGACCGCCACCACATTAGATAACATCATCATGGTATGGAAGAATGACCATAATCATCAATAATTTTTATATCACAGAAATTGTGATGAACCGAAATACGGAGTTGGAAAACAAAATTTCAGAATTTAAAATAAAATACAACAAAACGGCAATAGCTGACTCCCTTTTTTGCGTTTTTATAAAATATCTACTCCAAGGCAAGAATACCTCAAGTTCCTTCGTACCTGGAAGTATATGCATACTATGGAGACATCAGCTGTCATACCCTAGGTGCAGAGTGAGACGTAGAGAAAGAATCCTCATTCATAATACACACATAAACAAGCAGATTTATTTTTTATTTTATAGATAGAATAATTTCTTTAAGTTACTGATTAAATGTTTGTTATTACAACATCTTCATTACGTATTATTTTTGAATTATGATAAAAGATCTTTGAGAAAAAGAGGCAAAATATGTAAATGAAAGCTGGCTTAAATACATAATTTACAAAGGAGCACCTAAGAATGCTACGAATACATATTATACATGAAACACCACCATACTAAGAATGCTACTTTGTATCTCTTACTAGTTCGTTTTTTCTTGCTGCTGCTTTGTTCTCATGTGAGTATGAATGTGTGTGCATATATCACACATTGTTCCAGTACGGAGGTCTTTTCGCGTGTTTTTTTTCCCTGGTGTGTTTCCTGTATAAAACCATTCTCTGATTTCATACATAACTTAAAAATGTTCAATATGTTTTGTGGTAGATGGATGAAATAGTCTTGCAACGGTTTGCTTGGATTGGTACCACCCTTTAATTTTTCTCAATGTCAGGTCAATACTCCTCATTCTCGTGTTCCTGTTTAGAGTTTAAAAAGTAAAGAAAAAGGTCTCTTTACAACAAATTTTAAATTAAATAAATAATAACTTAGCACAAAATACTCTTAAATAACATTCAATACGTAGCTCCCGCTTGGAGCTTTTGCACAAAAAAAAATTGATAAAAATATACCAATACTCAAATTTGTTCCAGTTTTGCGTAAGTGTGAGCGCAAAAAGAAGACAAACTCTGTAAGAGCACTAGTGCCTACTGTAGTACGTGTTAAATCGGTTTGTTTCAAAAGATGCAAAGACTGTGGATACAGGAAGGACAGGAAGACAAAATATACTTGCCTATAGTGTTTTAAAGATTCTTTTTAAGCATTCGCATACTGTTTGCGGGAAATGCGCATCCTTTTTATAACATTAGGGTTGATTTTGATCGACATTTTTACATGTCACATATTTTAACCAAAGATAATTATGTGCTAAGGATACTTCTTCTGTCTGTCAAAAATCATTTAAAATTATTTGTAATGTAAGGGTTTCGTATTTTGGCGTCGTCGGAGTATTTGTATCAGAGAAGTAATAAGTTGAGGAGATTTATGGAATCGTAACACTTGGCACCTAAAATTCGCAACCCCGCAAAGGACTTGACTTGAAGATATGTGTTTATGAGTGCATGTTTTGCATTTAAGTTTCCGCAATTTTGTATATCAATATTTTCATCTGAAATTACAAATATTTGAAAGCTTTACCAATTATTAGCAATATAATGTATAAAAGGTTGTCCAGTAAGAAATTTTGTTTTTGAGACGTAAGATTGTGATTCTTAACATTGTATATTGTTATTTCTTTTATTACAATGTTATAACTACAGTTACATCATGATTTTTATTTAAAGTTGTATTTAACACTTTGTGTTTTATACTGTGACTTTCAGTTAAGTTTTATTTCTAAAATCATATTACGTTACTTGCAATGGCGTGTGTTTATGTCAGTACAATCAGTGCCTTGAATTTGGTAATACATTATTTTATTTATGGAACTGGTTAATTAAGGCTCGATTGTACAATACTGTGTAATTTTCTACTTTTTAACGTTATAAAAAGTGCATATTAATAAATTAAATTAAAGAGCAACGGTTTGCTCAATATGATGTAGTATAATGTAAGTTAAAAATCGGCTTATTGAAAGTTTTAATACAATATATATTTTTGTTTTTCAGTTAAATTTGGCATATCGCAAAGAGGTAATCCAATTGTCGTGGTCGGAGAGCACAGATTTAAGAGAACATCGTCATATGGGGTAAAGACTTGGTGGCACTGCGTGAAACGCTCCCGAAGTGGCTGTGGTGCTAGCATCAGTATGATAAACCATCTCATTTGTAAATTCAACGTCCAACACAATCATTTGTAAGACTGTAAATTAGTACTTGTTCTTAAGATGCACAATAATGAATAAATAACTTTGGATTGGATAGACATAAAGCTAGACTGTATATCTGTCCAACACTTGGCTAAGAAAAATATATTTTTTTTTTCTAAAAAAAATAACATTTATTTAATAAATAATGATTGTGTGGTCATAATATGTGACTTAAACTGTAATAAAAATCTGTATACTTTGTTTTAGTTCCTCAAAATTTGGAATTTTAAAAACACTAAGGGCCACTTGCACGTTCCCGGGTTGAGTATTTAACACTGAGTTAGCGTCTAACTAGGGTTAAATCACCTTATATTTGACAGTTTAACTCAATATTGAATGTAACCCGGGAATGTGCAAGTGGCCCTAATACATTGGAATTTTCAAACTTTGATTTGGTAGCATTGAATTTTATAATTACATTATTTTTCATTACAATTTTTTTTAATACGAATCCAAATTTCCAAATCAACAAACGTTTCAAATACTTCGTATTAGACTGTTTATTAAGAAATGCAAGTTATTTTAACTCAAAACTATTAAAACTTTGAGTTTTGAGAATTTACATTTATCATTTTTACCTTTTTTGGAGTTTTATACTGCAATTTAGATACAAATCATAAAAGTTGTCATGTTTTTGTGAATAGTATTTTAAAATAAATTATGGATTGCTTTTTCTTCACACCTTAGTTTATCAAGGTGTTTAGGTAGAATACATTGGAACGTTAGCAATATGTGTTATTATTTTTCAGTGGAGTTTGTTAATATCTAAGTTATATACTCGTAGATAAAATATTGCTGTTCCCTCAGAACTTCGTTTTTCTGTCAATTTTGTAAAAAATGACTCTTAATTGCCTTTAATTTTATTTTGTGATTCTTCAATTTCCTGTCTTTCCTGGTTGTTGAAATTGCTTTTAAGCGATTGCAGCCATTTGTATATTTTTTGTATTTTTTTTATTTATTATCTTCTGTTTGTGTTTATATATATTGTACAATAAAGAAAAAAATTAATAAAGATTCGTCATTGCTTATGTTGACATTGTAGTCTTTATTACGCTGTCATACTGGCTTGTCAAACCTGGGAGTACTTTATTCTACGTTTAATATTAAGTTGGTTAAGGTGTTTGAACTGTTAGATAGGAATATTTATACGAATCATCAGAGCTAAATAGTTTATTTAAGAAATCGTGTGTAACTTATACTATATACAATTTTATCAAATACATTTCTTCGAATATTATTCGAATCGCTGACTTGAAAAGCATTTATGACTATTATTTTTATTGCATTTATTAGCAAATGTAAATGTAATTTTAAGACAAAACAAGAGTTCTGTTATAGGGTTGTGATGACCCCACTGATCGCTTGTTGAATTCTCCAATAATTTGGTCTACTGGATTATTACCAATTGCTACCATCTTGACGTGCTTGCCTCTAACGTATTACATTTACTTTATCGTTCTATTCTCAGGTTCATAGTTTCTGGTCACTTTGTTTATTTATTCTATTAATTCTATTAAAAAGCCTATATAATTAATAATATATAATTATTTATTCTATTAATAAGCCAAGTGCATTCACCATCATCATCAGGAGATCCATCTCCGTGTTTGATTTTTTTTAAATCAAATTATTTTATAGAAAGATGTAAATAAATCGCACCTTCAGAGCTATATGACCGACTTAATTTATCGAATTTTTTATTTTTTTTTATTTTTTTAGCACTTGCCCTGTGCGTGGGATAAATTTCTATAAATCTTAAAGAAAGAAAAAATATTTTCTTTTTTTTTTTTCTTTCTTTAAGATTTATACGACTTAATTTAAAAATTGAGAAGGTTACCAATTCGGTTGTATGTTATTTGTATGTTTGTAATGCGATTACTTGGCTATAACGAACTAATTTTGATGTTTTTTTTTTGAAGAAAGTAGGTCATCTTTCCGAAGTACTCTCGAATAATTT
Organism: Calephelis nemesis; assembly: GCA_002245505.1. Lineage (NCBI taxonomy): Eukaryota > Metazoa > Arthropoda > Insecta > Lepidoptera > Riodinidae > Calephelis > Calephelis nemesis. Next base: position 71,426 of record NJDD01003445.1, read on the forward strand.
TTTTCATGATCCGACTTATCTGTTTAAGTTATTCTTAATTCACTCTTCTAAGTTTAATAATATAGTTATTAAACTTAGAAGAGTGATTTCTGTGCATTAAGACTTTGTAACAAAAAACAGTGAAGGCAACAAAATACATTTCTTGAATTTTTATCTGCCTGTCTATATTTCTGTCTGTCTGTCTGTATCCCGACTGTCTTGTCTGTCTTTCATTCACAAATGCGAAGTCAGATTTCATTTATTCTTCTTTTGTTTTGTAGGATGTGTTTTACAGACTGTCCCTGTGTCCGTGTCCTTTATAAAACCACATTAGAAATATGACGTACTCTTCTAAAAAAAATGTCAAATAATGACGTGGTTTTACTATTTTTTTATTAATGTGGATAAAGACAAAAGATAAAACTAATTATTCATACATTCATTGTAAGCATATTAGATGAAAATATCATAAAATTTGTAATCCTGTAAAATTAGTAATTTTCCAGAAATGTATTTTTATTGAGTCGGCCGTCTTCTTAAGGTGTGAAATAAAATGGTATTTAAAATATCTTAATTTCTATTTGTGTTAAGAGGTTAGTGTTTAATTCTTAAGTAAGGTCTAAGAGAATAAATAAATCGATGCATTTAAAATGTTAATAACAATATATGTTTTTCAGATTTTATGTAATCAAATGTTAATTAAAAATGTATTATGCTTTATTAACTCTGTTAATTTGTAGTAGTTTTTTACATAAGTGCCTTTTAATTTTCAATTTATTCGATTGAACCATATTATTATTAAAATAAAATTTAATAGTTTACAAATACATATTTTATTTTGCACATAGTATTATAACATAAATATACTGTTTGATTTTTTTATTTTTTTTATTTTGTTGTCTACTAAGGTTATTGGAAATGGTCTCATTGTGCCAGTATTTAAAATATATATTTTATTCAAAAACGACTTCATAATTTGAAATAATCATGTTATGAAAATGGGTTTAAGTTTATATAATATATGAAAAAACACTTGCTCTAAAAATACATAATGGATAACATATGTAACGGATAACATATATAATAAATACATAACGGAGATTCACTAAGTGTCAAGGATGGACACAATTCAATATACGGTTAAAGTTGAAATTCTGCATGTAAATATAACTTTCTATTACAACATTAAAATGAAAGTTATTTTTTATTAAATCAATATGTTAGTTACTTCGATATGTAAATGTTTATTTTATATTTTAAAGCAAAAGCCTTTTGGAAAATATTTATATATATTTAGGTAGCCGGTAAACTTACTTTTGCTCGAGGTCTAACATCCCGACCTCAGGTTTGCAACGCACCTTACCAACTTTGGTGTCTCTAGGCGGCGTGAATTTCTTACAATCAGAAAATCCGTCTGCTTGTTTGCCTTCCTATAACACAAAAAAAATAAAAGAGCAAAATATCAAACGATTTTGTATCTGTGTTTTGAGTGTTAAGTTTATCTGTGGTTAATGGGTATTTAGGAATATTCTTTTTACATAAAAGAAAAGCGGAACAAAGACAGATTCCTGACAATAAGAAGATGTTGCTTATAGACATTCCAGATTTTAACGGTGTATGACTAGTGTCAAAGTGAATTGTGAAGTCTCATCCATGCATAATATACTGATTATCCTTTCCTCCAAACTTGAACATGACAATGGTAACCAATACAATCGAAACTTTACAGGTCTGTAATACATTTGACTGGTTCCCATATTCAAAAATCAGATTGGTTTGCCTACGGACAGTAGTTTTATATACGAATCGCCACCCGCTATCGTTCTGTTGGTAAGATATCTAACTACGGTCTTTCGTTAATGGTAATCAACTCTAAACTTTAAAACGAAAGAAGAAGAAGAACAAGTAATACACAGATTGAATCTAACCACAAAATAAGCAAATTATAGTCTTGTGTTATGGGTAACGATCGATGGGTATTGGTAACGATTCTAATACAATGAAATACTTGAACAAATACCAGAATAAATTTAACAAACACCCAGACCCGGAAATGCAGATGTCTATTCGTCACACACATGCATGCCCCCGCCGGGAATCGAACCTGAGCCTCGCGGTTGGTCGTTGTAGTTAGGCGTTTACGCTAGCCACTCGACAAACGAGACGGCAAAGGTAAAACTATTTTAAGTGTAAGATTAAAAAAATTTTTTTTGCAGGGTATGTGCCGATATATTCAAGGACGCGGTATGGCAACCCTCTTTTAATTATAGATACCCATCGTTTTAACAGGCGTAGTGATAGCAAGGGCATCAGAGTACAATGGGTCTGCGTTAAGAAGGACAATCGCTGTCGTGCCACCGTCACCACCATAGAAGGGGCTATAGTCAAATACAAGGACATACATAACCATATGTAAATTACATGAGAACATTCGGCAGATGTCTTAGCAAGTTAGCACTGTCTTGCTTCAGAGGGCCTACCATCCCGACCACAAAACGACCTAAAACAACTATGGTATCTATGCCACCTGCCATCATCAGAAAAGCCGGATGCTTATTTGCCAAAATCCAAAGATACTTAAAGTTTATCATCAAGTAGATTATTTAGTTGGTCAACAAAGAGAAGGAATGGTTTCCTTTATTTTTTTTTTACTTAATATTTCACTAATGGACTGACGATCTGGTCAAAGACGCAGGGAGCCGCTGAATGCAAGCGGCTAGTGACCGTGACTTGTGGTGCTCTTTGAGGAAGGCCTATGTCCAGCTGTGGACGTCCTCCGGCTGATGATGATAATGATTTCAATAAAAACTTATAGACTTATGACTGACTTTCAAATAGAGACGGACATCCATAGAATATTATAGACATGAAAATTCTTGTTTGTGATCAATGGAACGTCCTCAGGTGGAAGTAATTCTACCCTCCAAGTAACAATATCTGATATTAGTGTCTTTAAAAAAAAGTACCTTCTCGCCTGTATCCCTGAAGAGGTAGGTAGAGGTATAACTAGGGCAGCAACGACTAGCCGAAGACATTAAGTTCCACAATGTGTTAGGTGGCAAGCTTATCGCCAACCGGGCACATATCCAGTCGGGCTACGTTGTTTTTATTAGAGTATTTATAATACATTTTTTCTTTGCCCGACTCGGGGATCAAACCCGGGACTAATAAAGTTAAGTCCAGCCACCGGAGTTCTCGACCACAGAGGCGATCTTGAGGATATCTCTAGCAAATGAACACAAATGAAGAAATAATACTAATATTTGTTCATTTTTGCCCATTTCCTAAACAACAAATCATTTGTATGTATGTATGTAGTTTTTGTATGGAACCGACTTGATTCTCTCTATTTAAACAAGATTAATATTCCACTGGAGACCTGTATTTATTAACATTAATTTAATTTATTGTTTTTTTTAAAGATTTATAAAAAATAAAAGTTATTGATAAATTTTTGATATTTTCTTTTTTACCTTTTCTGCATTATGTTACATGGTCTTGGCATTTTAAGGTTGTTTCGCTGACCCACGGGAACAACTTGGGTTGAAACTCAACCTCTGACCATTTTCAAAGTACAGACTACCAAGTTTTATCACAAAAGATTCAGGCGTTTAAGCGTTAAATCTGGACAAACTAGCTAACACGTTTTCAAATTTATAAGTTAGAATTAGGAATGTCGCTTAATTGTTTAGATCAGTGTTTCTCAAACTTTATTGGTGGTGGAACCATTTTGAAAAGCGAAATTTTTGACGGAACCCCAAAATTAAAGAAAAAGTTATTTACATTATTTAATTATTATTATCAAAGTTTAATAATAGAAATTTTTATGTAATAGAAAATTGGAAAAACCAAATTTTCTTTTCGTTGCCCGACCCGGGATACGAACCCGGGACCTCATGCAGTCAAGTCCAACACCTGAACCGCAAGACCACAAAGGCTATTTTTATATTTACTTAGGTTATTGTAGTTTCTAACATTATATATTTGAAATTACCGGCGTTGGGGCGTGACGATCCCGTCACACCTAGTAGTCTAGGTTACTAGAATATTCCACTTATGCAAACAGTTATTACTACTTGGTAGATTGGCATACAACAGTTGTCATATCTTGGTAGAATAATATACAAACAGTTATTATTACTATTATTACTTGGTATAATTGCTTACAAACAGTTATTACTACTTGGTAGATGTTCATGCAAACAGTTATTACTACGTGGTAGAATTGCATACAGTTATTACTACTTGGTAGAAGGCTAATCAGCAGCTTGTCCGGATTGGTACTCCAGTGTTTTTTATGCCTACTACCATAGCGTCAGTGCTCGCCATTGTTTTGTAACCGGGGTGTTTAAAGGCTAATCCAATTTAAGTCTACACAGACTCAGTCAAACGACTAATGCTGTTTCATTATCGGCACGATCTTGTTTGGTGTATATTTGATGTAATTTATTTAAAAACACTTGTACATTCCACAATATATTGTGGAAAGTACAAGTGTTTTTAAATAAATTACATCAAGAATGGAATTCCACCAAGCTCCGACGATAAGAAGTATAGAATCTATGGTGTATATTTGTTTTTAAATCAATATTTCATTTTTATTTTTTTTGATTTTTTTTTCTCCTGACCGGGGAACATTACACTATCATCGTAGTGGTAGGAATAGGTAAGGCGGTACCTACCTACCCACCCGGACGAGATGTAGTGCGACTACAACCACTGGAAGTCAGTATTGTAGTAAAGTCGTTGCGCTCTCACTAAACTAATTTTAAGTTATCGCTATCTTCTTTCAACGAAAGTATTAGAAAGAGACAATACACTTTGAGGGCTGTTAAATTAGTCTGTACACGATATTTCTACAGACGTTATATCCCATGCTCAAACGTTGATTAAAAGTATCACAATTTTGTCATGTCCGGACTAATCACATCATCATCATTACAGCCATAGGACGTCCATTGCTGAACATAGGCCTCCCCCGTTCTAATCTGACATGTTTCAAATAAATAAAAAAAATTTTCCTGGACAAGTTACACAAATTGAATCTAACCCAAAAGTAAGCACATTATATGCTTGTGTTATGGGCGTTAGTCAACGATACTAATACATAGAAATACTTAAATAAATATCAGAAAAAAATTAATAAACACCCAGACCCGGAAATGCAGACATCTAAATGTTCATCACGCAAATGTCTGCCCGAACTCGATGTCAGCGGCCAGATCGAACCCGATCCTCGCGGTTGGTCGATGTAGTTAGGCGTGAACGCCAGCCACTCGTTTTTGTTTCATTTGAAAATGATACCGTGTATATTCAATTCAATACAATTCAAAATAGCTTTTATTACTTAGATCTTTACAAAGATTCTTGTAACGCGTCTATATAATTCTAAAAACTACCACCGGATCGGAACACAGCCATTCACTGAGAAGACCCGGCGAAAGAAACTCAGCGGGCTTGTTTTTTTTCTTATAAATCTAATTTACAAAAGTTTATTACATTTACAAATATTTTGCAGAGATTGGTATGAGGAGCATTTCTGTCTTCTAAATATTCTGAAATCATACTATAATATTATATAGAGAAAAACTTTGTTTGTTTGTTTGGTTGTAATGAATAGGCTAAAAAACTACTGGACCGATTTTAAAAATTCTTTCACCATTCGAAAGCTACATTATCCACGAGTGACATAGGCTTTGTTTCAAAAATAAATAAAATTGATTTAGTTTGTGAACAGAATAATCATCATTATTGTCATGATATATTTGCTCACTCCGGACATTTCCAGGATGGTACCTACCACTCACATATTGTTTGACTCTACTGCATCATTGAACCCCTTACCTTCTGTATATCAAATAAATCCTGTAATTATGTGAATTATTAATCGACTTAAAACACGTCAAAATTAACTTACTTTTGCTTGAGGCCTTACATCCTTGCCTCAGGTTGGCAACGCACCATTACCACCTTTGGTATCTCAAGGCGTAAATTTCTTACAATCATAAAATCCGTCTGCTTGTTTGCCTTCCATTATCATAAAAAAATAATTGTCGTACGTTGTAAAATATGTTGTATGCTATTTATGTATGTATGTATGTACGTCGTTTTGTCCGTTGAGTTTATATGAAAAAAAAATGTTATTTTTCCTAGTTGCCTTGCAGATTTTCTCTTTTTCTTATCTTTTAAACTTTCCCTGGACTTGGTCTTGATAATTCCAAACCAAAATTAGCCAAATTGGTTTAGCCATTCTTGAGTTTTAACGAGACTAACGAATAAATAGTACCTGATTTTTTTTTTATATATATTTAAATAGATGCATTCACAGCATTCTATATTATGTATTGTTATCTAAATTGCTATTATTTTACTTCATTTTGTTATTTATAGTAAACAAAATTTACTGTTAGACGTGTATTTATTGCAATAAAATTGCAAAAAAAGCCAAAACCACAAGCTAAAATATGTTACTGTCTTGACCTAAATTCTGATTTTTTTTAGCATTCTTTGGATACACCACTGGTGGGAAACGGTGTTTGGATATTGGCTATCAGAGGTTCACGGTACACCAAAATGAAGGAGCGAAAATACGATGGCGATGTGTAAAAAAAACTACAGGATGTTCTGCTTTTGTTACTACCATCGACAATGTCATAATACGAGTACGACAAACGCATAATCACTCGTAGGTAATTGAAATACACATTGCAATTAACTTTATATATATTTTTTTATTGAATTTATATTGATTTGCAGAAGTTAAAAAAAGTTTTCTTTTGTACTTTTTGTTGGTTATTGATAACTTTGAGAAGCTACTTTGTACAGTATTATATGCAATTGTTGTAACAAAATGATAATAGCACAGTTGCAATGTGGTCTTAGTCTATTTTGTAATACGATGTGATATATTTTAGTTAAATGTATTGTACATTCCTAGGGCAGATCAATTTTTTTCGTACTTTTATTGCAGTTATATAATGTTGACTTTCAGTTTTATCAAGAAAAGAAACTCATTCGTAATCAATAATTTTTGAAACTAATAAATCTATTATAAAATTTGTTTACCATAAGACATAATGTACTTAAACTATTTTTTAACAAAATCATCTTTTTTAGAATTTTAATGCGAACAAATATATAAATACTTGGCAAGTATCAAAGAGCCGCACGGTTGAAATCGAAATAAACTTTTTTTTTATTTTGTTCTGCCTAATGATTTTTTTTTCTAAAATAATTACGTTTTGAAGTTTAATACATAGAAGAAAAAAAACCGTATCGTCATCTATATGTTATCTGTTACTTTATTATATTACCTTGAATGCAATGTGCATTATATGTATTTTTTTGCTGGTTGTGGAGTAATCAGCCTGTATATGGCATAAGTACTAGTGACCTGTTAGGTATATACGTTCTAAATATAAGTTTTATTATATATTTAACCTGTTTTATCTACATTAAACGCAGTTTTTTGTATCTTTTGATCAATTTTAATACAGATTAAACAGGTTTTTAAGAGTGATATTTAATTAATTATTACTTATACCTAGAATAAGTATATATAAGTTTTGATCTTGACATACAAAATAATTTATTTTCTATAATTTGTCATTGTCGTTTTAGTGATTTATAAATTGTATTTGTCATTTTTGGTATCCAACTAAATTTTAAGTTTGAAAAATTTTATTACCTAAATCAAGTTTTTCGATGACTAAATTTTTTTGTCGTTTAAAACAAATACAATGAAGTTATTTTAAATGTCTTTTTGCATTAAACTTAGCCGGAAAATGAAAGAGTTATATGTATAGTATTTATACAAGCGGTTATAGGGGCAAGATAGTTAATTTTATATGTGTTTTCAAAGGCAATCTTATTTTAAAAGAGGTATTAATATAAATAACGTTTTTGTGGTTACCTTTCCTAGAAATTTACTTTTATTATCTTAATTAAAACGTCTCAAATTAAAGAAGAGGTCAAATTTAAATAATATATGATTAATAAAAGAGTTACTTTTACAGTGGATTTTGTAAATAATATAATGAAAAATATATTGATGCGAAGTTTTGTGTTATTATTATTGTTAGCTTTTTATTGTTTAGTGATAAACAAGACTAATCTTTTAAAAAGTATCTTCACGCCCATATCCCCGAAGAGGTAGGCAAAGGCACAACCAGGGCACCCACGATTAGCCGAAGACACTAAGTCCCACAACATGATAGGTGGCAAGCCTATCGCCAACCGGGCGCATTTCCAATCCCGAGCAACATTTTTTTTTGTTAGAAAATTGGAAAAATCAATTTTCTTTTTGATGCCAGACCCGGGATTAATAATATTTAATAAGAAATTATTTGCATTGTACATTTTAACGTACATATTGAATCGACAATAGGTCAACGATACTCATCGTTAGCGAGAGGCTTAAGGTTAAGGGGCCATTTCCTGTATGAGAAAAAAAATCGTACCTTCAAATTTCAAAGTTAAAATGAAGTTCATTTTTAAAGTAAAGTAAAGTATTTGCACGTCCGTATCTCCGAAGAGGTAGGCAGAAGTGCAACCAGTGCACTCACGACTAGCCGAAGAGACTACGTCCCGCAATGAGATAGGTGGCAAGTATTGCCAACCGGGCACATATCCAAATTCAAGCAACGATGTTTTATTAGAAAGTTAAAAACATAATTGGTTTTGTTGCAATGCAATTTGGGGATCGAACCTGGGACCTCATGAAGTCAACGCAAGCAGCGGGCCGCTAGACCACAGAGGTGAAGTAAAATTACATTGAAATATTCTGCCCAAACTCGGCTGCTGCTGCTGCTGTCTGCTTAAGCTGTTTCCAAAACCGTCTCTTAGGTTAGTTTACAAAATATATAAAAAATCATACTATCTTCACTTTTCCAATATTTATCAACTTTGTCGTTATAACTTTATATTAATCATATTGAAGAGTATAAGTTTATTTATTTAAATCCCCTACTCTCTGTAATATCTGTTGCATTTTTTTTTCATTTTTGAGGAATGACGCCACGCTATCTCCTTTAGTTGTGGAATAAGAGCAGGTCATATCATTGGAAACTCCTGGTTTTACATATCAATATATTTGCAGGTGAAGTACCTGTATGGGAATTTATAAGTACGAATAAAGGGAAGCGAGCACTGCTCGTGAACGGGAATAAATTCCACCTTAACAAGATGATAGGAGCGAAGGGATTCTGGCGATGTTCCTGGAGGCATGGCTGCAAGGGCCGTGCTGTCACTTTCCATAACTCGCTTATCAAATGTATAGATATACATACACATTTAAAAGATAAGAGGCAAAGATGATGTGTTTTTCAGCGACTCGTAATGTGTGAAAGTGGTACCGACTGACCACAAAATTAACACTTATTAAACACCGGTTTCACTAAACCTTGTTTAAAACTGGTTTCTTAAATAAAAGATAAGACACAAAGATGATGAGTTTTTAGCGATATAATGTGTGAAAGTTTGTGAAAGTGCCGTCTTTCTAAAAAATAATAAACAATTTTTGTACCCTTGTTTTACTAAACACTGTCTAAAATTTGATTTTTAACCAATAATTTGCTAACATGTGGCATGTTATTTTTTGGGACAGCGTTTAAACAGTCGTCTTATATTTATTCTATGGTAAAGTCGACGAAGTTTTAAGCATATAACCATTGAATATCCTTGTTAATTTTGGTAGTTTTTGTTCATTGCCTATTGATTCCATCATAGCCTTGTAATTGATAAGATCAGAAATTACAAAAAAAAATACAAAGAATATTTACTGTTATTTTGCAAAATCGTTGAGCAGTCGGTACAGTTTGTGTATTTTTTTTAGTCATCCTGTGTCAGACACATTAATTGTTCTATGTGTTCAAAGCGTGTCTGAAGGTGTACCAAATTAGTAGTTTTATATAAGAAGTTATGAATTTAGTTGAATACAAAGTTTTGTTAAAGGAATTGTATCCTTTCGTCGGTACAGTTTGAGTAGTTTTTTTAGTCATTCTGTGTCAGACACATTAATTGATTTTTTTGTTCAAAGCAAGCCTGAAGGTGCACCAAATGAGTAGCTTTATATAAGTGTTACGAATTTAGTTGAATACAAAGTTTTGTTTAAGGACACAATGTCGATATGACGTCATTTGTCTAATATATAAATAGTTTAATTTTATTGTTACTTATTTAAACTCGTTCAAAATAGTACGTTATAAAATATCAAGAAAATTTTACTACTAAATAAATTTATAAAATGATATCTGTATTTTTTATTGTGTTTTAAAGATATCTTTATAGAGTTTTATTACATAATTGATCATTTCCCTTAAATTTAGATTAGGTCAGCCAATTTGAAAATAAAAATATAAAGAAAGAATTATCAAAAACGTTCGAAATTATAATAGAAATAGCTATCTCTAGTAATAAAAAAAAGGCAACCAAATCAGCCTATTCGTTTAGAAGTGATGATGTTGCAAACAGATTCACATACACAGACACTCGAACTTATATTCTAACAACCCTCTTCTTAAAATTGAAAATGGCGGCCACTAGATGCCGTGATATTGTAAATAACCAAGCCATTAACAAAGTATGTTTTTTGAACAAATATCGTCGACCTCGTTGGTCTAGCGGTGAGCATACGCGTCTAATACTCATGACTAACATTCCTGAAGGAAACAGGCTATGTAAGATGCACTTCTAAAAATATATTCGAATGTTAATAAATACTTAATTTACTTGGTAAAAACAAATTAAACTCTTTCTTATCGTTCTTTTCTTTTTTAGATAACTTTATTTCTGGGTCTAGATTCTTATTTTTTTCGTATTTGTAACGTTGACTAATATTTGTAAAACAAGCATTTTATGGTTTGGGTCGGATTCAATTTACTTGCTTTGATCAGCGATATTTAATTTTGTTAACATTTATAGTGGAATGGTACTCCGAAAAATGTGAATTCCTGCCATCTACTCGGGGCCAAGTCTTCATGCTGTTCGACGGCCACAAGTTTCACAGGGATTCACAGGGGAACAAAAATGGCACAGTTCACTGGAGATGCTCCTTAAGAACGCGACTAAGATGCAAATGTACTGTTGTTACCTTGGAAAATCAAATTCTCAAGCAAATCAACCAACATAATCATACACCATAAAACTCTACTATAATCTGTTTAACATTTTTTATTAAGTGTACAGTGTATTTTCCTCGCAAATTTCAAATACTAAGAGACAGAACTCATGGAGCGATTTTACCCGCGCCCGTGGCGGTCGCGGTTTTGCTATTTTATTTTAAAACTCACGAGGCGGGTAACTTTTCGGTCCCGCAGCCGCCGCGGTTGATTTTGTTGATTATCGCGCGGTCGGTGGTTGCGGTTAAATAATCAGTACAATTAGTATAAAATGGTCGCCCGCCAAGCGATCGCAGAGTGCGCGGTCGCTACCCGCCGAGGCGGCGGGAAATCGCCGCCCGCACTATTAACGGGCAGACGACCGCTGCCGCGGGAACCGCAAACAACCGCAGGCGCTGCGGGTGAAAATCGCGTTGTGCAATGTGATCTTACTTTTTGCATATAATTGCGGGCCCGCAACCGCCGCGGTTGCGGGTAGAAACCACGCCGTGAATTCTTAGTCTAAAAGAGCGAGATGTAGCATTAACAAAGGTTGGTACTACTCTTTTATTATTTTTATTTTAAATTGTAAAGGCGCGTTCAAATTAAATGCTTTTATTTCAACCAAATTTAGAGGAGAACAAATTATTTTTGTTATTTTACGTATGCAAGTTTTTCGTATTATAATACTTGAATGGATCTTTGGTTTAAAGTATTCAAATTATAAGTAAATGTGATATGATTAACATAATAAAAAAAAATCAGTATTGAATAACATCCATACTTAATATTATACATATTGTGTGCCGCTAGTATAATAATATTTCCCGCTAGTATAATAACATAAGCCCGTGGCTTTTAAAATTATTTTATTAAATATTGGCAGTAATTCTGCTTACTAAATTCTTACTTTGCTTACTTATTAAATTTATCGATCTTTCAACGAAAGGAATAGATAATAGAATCACGATCAGATTAGTTTATATACATCTCTATAGCCGTTTAATCTATGCCCACGGATCCGTTAAATCCGTATAATATGTTTTGTCCAAATTAATTTGACACGTCTAAAATTTTCTATATGTTTTGTTTTTTTTTTGTTAAAAAAAGTAGCTCATGGAATCTGCGTAGACACTGTGTGTCAGAATTGGCAGCATTGTTTAATTGCATGAATAAGTGGTTTCAATTAGCTGTAGGTACTAAAAGTGACTTGATAAATTTTAGTAATCGATTGAAGCTATTTATTAAAATTTTGTTTAGTCAAGGTTTAGAACAAAACTAAATATAAAATGATTTATTATACGAGTATGTAAGAGTTCTAGCGCATTTTTTGTATATCTTAGTATGTTTTGTAATAAAACATTTTGTAAGTCAAGGGTTTTTGTTGTTGTTTACTAATTTCTGAATAATCCGCTTTTCATTGACTAAAACAATGGTATAGTGAGATTTGGCACTTTGTGACATTATGTTTTATCTGTAAGCATATTCGTGCAGTTTTTTTACTATGATTTTTTTAACTAGTTTTTTGTCCTATGAACCAACTGGTTTAGCTTTTTTGGTTTGCATTTATTTGTCACCGTATAAAATAGTTATCCTTATTTTAATGTCAGTTATTTACACTCTATTAATTGACAGAAAGTTAACGAGATTTTTGATCAAATATCGATTCGATAATGTAAATGTATACAACCCAAAAACCCGTAATGATCCCAATTTAATGCCCTATTAAATATATTTTTGACGTGACAACGCCTTAAATTAGGTTGTGGCTCGGAGACACTCTTGAAAAAGTGTAACGCCCACTTACGTCTGTTACGACGAGTCACCGAACGCTACGGCGCGAGGCCGGCGGGCCGCCGAGAAAAAGACGTTGTCACGTAAAATCTTCGCCCGTAAAACCGACTTTACAGGCTACCATTTTTTTTTATCGACATTTTGTTACAAGTGTGATAACTTTTTTTGTAGAGCGGTGGTTAAGATCAGGAGAAGTGGAATTTAAGCCGTCGACCCACGGGAAACCAGTCCTCATAGTTATGGGTCATAAGTACCATAGAGACTCTCATGTAAATAAGAATGGGACTGTGATATGGCGTTGCGGTCGACGACGAATTGGTGGATGTAAGGCCACCATCACGGCCTACAATAATCATATTATAAGGCATCAGAATTATCATAATCATTATTGAGAAATAGATTTTACTAAAATCGGCTTTAATGCTCCATTTTGTTGTTCAAAGTGAAACGACTAAAAAGGAAGAACTAAATGTATCGACTACACTAAAGTAACATGGTAATGGCTGGAAATCGGAAACACCTGCCTTACCACAAAAAATATTTAGTCTCGTATTGGTTGAGATTGTATTTTTAAAGCCCGGTGAAGTTATAAAAGTTTAGAACCAAAACACATAACCACGTTGCGGCCCCGCACCTTTAAAATCGTCGGTTTGCTTTTGCGGCATTATAGACGTGTCTCGGCCGTAGAATATTGTGAGAATCTTATTGCTTGTTTGTTATTAAAAAGGTATTACTATCTTTTAAATAAATATATTATGCCGCGCTGCACCGCGGCTAAGTGTTTTGGCCCTTAATAAAACATTAATAAGTGTTTATTTTTTTTGTGGTGAGACAGACAGATTAGGCTAGTTTTTTGGAAAAATGATTGAATTTAAAGTGATAAAACATATTAATACAATATGACTAGACTATTCTAGAGCGTGCTCCGCGTGGACTATCTTTGAAATTGTTCGACTACTCGGAAGACAGAGACGCAGATCATGACAGTGTGTTTTGGATAAGTTATTTTAACTGTTTTTTTTATGGTGAATAAGTAATATTAATAACAGTTTTTGCTGCGTTTGAGTATTATCAAAAAAGGTGTTCCTAGGCAATCGTAGATAATACAATTTTTTCTATGAAAGAATAGGTAAATAGTTTTTTGCTAGAACATGTATGTAAGTAAAATATTTACCCGCATTAGGTAAGTAGAAATGTTAATAGCATTAGGAAGTTTGTTACCATTTTTTTATGCGACAGGTCAGCAAACTAACATACTCCTGATGGTAAGAGACAACCGTGGCCTATGGACACCATAGATGTTACAGGTGCGTCGCTGTCCTGCAGCCGGGATGCCCCAGGACCGGAATGTGACCGAGTCATTAAAGCGGTAAATCCCTGCCCTGGCAAATTCCTACCACATTCTACCACCAGTCAAATTTAAAGTATAAAATATTCATTTTTCTTCTGTTACATGATGACAGTTAATTTTACAAACTTTAGTAAAAATTATTTATGTAATTTTGCATACTTCGTATGCAAGTATGCAAAAATACTAGAAAATATTTTATTAGCACTTAATTATTTTGTAAGTAATTGAGTATTTATTAATTTGTCAATTTATGTCTTTCCAATTTAGAATAATTTATTTACTGATTTGAATTTGTGATATTTTAAAGTATTAGTAAATAATAATTAAGATTATAATCCGTTAATATTTTGTCTGTTATATATAATTTATATTTATTTGTTATTTAAAATTATATCAAGCAGGTAACAATCAGGGTTGCCACTTCTTAAAAATGGGTTTTAGAATTTGGCCCGGAAAATAGTATTTTCTTTGAAATTTAACAGAGTTGATTTATTTTTTTAAATGTGGCCGATAAATTTCTTTATATTAATGTGTTGTGATAGATTAAAGAAGATAATATTTAACAAAAAGTTATTAAGTCCCATTTTAACGAAGAGGTAGGCAGAGGTGCAATCAGAGCACGGTCAGGCGAAGGTCAAGACATTGGTTCCACAGTATAATAAGTGGGCAAACCGATTGCCATCCGGCCACCTATCTACTCGGTTAATGGCGTTTAAAATAACCCATATTGAGCTGACTGAACCGGGAATCCAACCCGACACTTCATTCGTTGGTTATGTACGTAACAATGATATATTAAAATATCGTTGCCGTGTTTTAAAAAATAATGTATACACAGCAAAAGACCAAGACATTTACGTTAAGAAGTCAAGTTAATAAAAAATGTAAATAAAGGACTTAGTTTTTTTTTTGCTAAGTAGACCTTTAGCAAGTGGGAGCTAAATATATTAATGTTGCAGGTAAATTGGCTTTTGCTTTTCTGTTTCTTATCATACCTTCATTGACGTCAGTGTTCTATGTTTTGTGGCGTAGGGATGAGACGATCCCATCACTAATGAATAGTAATATATGGTTTAACAGTTCAGTCAGACGAATAAATGGTAGAGAATTTAAGTTTTCCCTTTTCAACCGGCGCTAAGAAAGAGGAGGCTATTAATTCGACTGTATGTTTTTAGTTTGTTAGTTACGCGATTGTTAGAGTTATAAATATAGCGTGTTAGTGTGTGTATGTGTGGGTGTGTGTGGCATCATGACAGTAAACTGATGGACCGATTTTGATGCGATTTTTTTTGTTTGAAAACTGATTTGACTTAGCTGATTTTTAGCAACAAAACATGAAGGTTTTTTAGGTTATTGGTAATTCTTAATTTTAGTGTTATATTTTCAGTTTTCTTTGACACATCTAAATACGGCACGGCGGTACTTGTGATGAATGGGCAAAGATATAATCGCCAGAACACGGTTGGCGATCGCTTACTCTGGCGATGTACTAAGAAGAATACAGGGTGCCGAAGCAGAGTATGGACGGTCCATGAAAATGTTTTGTTTTGCAATTCTCAACACAATCATGCCACATGAAAATAGAAAAAAAATTAAGTGCCTGTGGATTTTAAGACTAGGGTTAAAAATTGAAAGCAAAATACTTGCATTTTTCAATCGTGCTTCGTATTTTTCAATAAAATACAGGAAGTTTGAATGAGTTCTTACGATATATTTTTGCAAGATTCCGTTTCTTAAATGTATTTTACATGGCATTCGTGAGTTCTTACAATATACCTAACTTTTGCAAATTTTCGTTTTTTATATGTATTAAAATACATTGCATTTTTCTGTGTTTTGGGACTTATAATATTAAAGTAACTTTATGGTTAAATCTGCACCCTCCTTTACTTTATTTTTTTAGAACAGTTTGTTTGTATATTAATTTCCATGTTTTTTTTATTTATTGTAATTTATAAAAATTGATACAGGCATTATACATGTAAATTTATATTTTAAAAATAACTCTAAAGTAAAATACATGAAACTTTGGAATAATACAAATATATTACTTAAAAGATTCAAAGTTTCGAGAAAAACAAATGATTATCTTTTGCCATTTTTATCTTTAGAAGTCATTTTCATGCCGGGGTTTTGGCGTCTGACAGCCAGCCAGTTTTAAAATAATGTTTTAATGTCCTGTTTTTTTTTTACTTTGGCTGTGATTTTCTTTTTTTATTAAAACAAGATTTTGTTATTTTCTGAAGTGTAAAGGAAACATTAAATTAAAGTTTACAAAAACAATCATATTTTTGCATTAAAGAACCATAAACTATTTGTTTTCTGGCCTTTTTGTGGTCTAGTCTGCACACAAATACATATACCGAACAAAATTTAGAATAATGTTTTTGGATTTTTTTCTCCTTATTTGATGTTTACAGAAATACTATAGTATCTGTGATCTGAAGTGGAGGATTGATCTGAAAATTTTAGTGAAGACAAATCAGTCTCTTACAATGTTGCTTGATTAAGATAAAGAAAAGTTGCTCCGTCATTTTTGAACTGATTTGATTTTTTTTTAATTAAAAAGGTAGCGTCCGGGGTGGTCTCATTGCTAATAAGGCTGGATCAGATTACAAAGTTTCAGGGAAATCGGGAAAATACTGAATTTTTGTCTACGAAGTTAATTTACTTATTGAAATCTAAGTCGGTTAAAACAGTGAGATTACGTTATAATGAAACATATTCACGATTTTATACTATATTTCAGGGAAAGCCAGACTAAAATCTTAACGCGCAAATAAAAAAGTATATTCACGTCCATATCCCCGAAGAGGTAGGTAGAGGCACAATTCGGCACCCACGACTGGCCAAAGACACTAAGTCTCACAGTGTGATAAGTGGCAACACTATCGCCAACCGGGCATATAAGCAATCCTAGGCAACTTTATTTTTATTAGAAAATTAAAAATATACATTTTCTAATTTTTTTTGATCGAACCCAGGGGACCTTAAATATTCTAGTCCGACGCCGGACCTTTTAACCACAGAGACGATTGGTTTGATAATTGTTTAATGTGCATATAAAAAAGAATATAATTACATTTGTTGACTCGAATTATATGTTCCAGGTACCAATGACTTTTCTGGTGCCCGCTTTATGTTGACCAAAGGTGGTAACAGAGTGCTGGCTATTGGTAATGACCGTTATAACAAGCAGGGTATCAGCGATAATAGGATCACATGGAGGTGCAACAAGCGTAACACAGGATGCAAGTGCAGAGTCTTAACTATTGACGATGACATTATTTGTATAAGAGGAGAGCATAACCATTAGAGATGGGATACTTTAGTGACGTTCCAGACGGCTGTAAACAAGTCGCGCAATAAAGATAAATTTGTATCTATCTTCCGATTATTCATTTTGGATTAAATGTGCACTCTAGACGGATGTAAACCAATGTCAAAAGTGTTTACAACCGTCTAGAACTCCTATTATAAATATTTATCTAAAGGTTACTAGAACTCTCTGCTTAATTAAAAATTAAATTTAAACGCTTGATCCAGACAACTATTAAACTATTTGTCTGTCATTTTTGAAGCGGTTAATACGTACGTTAAGTTAACGGGTTCTCATATCGACTTTGATGAAATTTGGTATGCATATAGTAAAGACCCACGTTTATAGTTTTTATTTAGTCAACCCCTAAATAGTTATAATAGAGATGAAAGTTTGTACCTGTAAGGGACTTGGCGTGAAGATATGTATGTATGAAAGTTTGTATTAAAATCTTAGCTTTTTTAAGCTAACGAAGTCGCGAGTAATACCTACTTTGATATAAAATCTATCTTGTTTTAAACAATCCGTGCATTATTGATTCGGTATGCTAACGGGAGATTGTTTTCACTGGTCATTATTATTTATAGTATTTTTGTCTTAATGTTAAGAATCTAATCATTGTAATTATTTTATATTTATAATTTAGATGCCATTTTAAATATAAATTAAAATATATGTAGTCAGCAAATGGTTTGTATTTTCTTATCTGTAATAATAAATGCTTTTTTAGTCTATGAAATTCTCTCAAGCTTTTTTGACCCAGTATCATTGACCATACCGAAAAAAAAACTCCATTTCGGCAATGAGAATAGTATTTTTTTATGATATTGAAAGGCAAACAAGGCGGTGCGTTGCCAACCTGCGGCCGTTATGTTAAAGGCCTCGAGCAAAAGTAAGTTTACCGGCTACCTTACCCTCTGAACCGGAACACGTCATGACGTTATGGCGGCAGGAATAGGTAAGGCGGTGGTACCAATCCAGGCGAGTCGCTGCTAAACTCTACCACCTAGTCAGATGTCACGGTGTTAGTGACGGTGAGCCTATGTTCGCCTTTTACGAGCTGCCTGGCAAGGAAGGCAGATGGTCTATTCTACAAAGGAGCCCGGACCAACACGGGGAAATAAATTACCAGATATTATAACCAGACATTTTTAAATGTAGTAAGAATTTAAGGGAGAAATAATTTCTCTGAAGAATTTCATAGCCAATAACTCTTCGCGTATTAAATATATACAAAATAGCTTGCTATCAGATCACTGAATCTAATTACTTATCACATAGCTAATTTTAAGAATACATTGGAAACGTTCGCTAGTTTTGTTTACATCTATGTAAACTGTATGTTATTTCTAAACTTTATATTTTGTAAAATCTTATATATTTCCCAGAATAAAGTATACATTTTTTTGTTAATTAATGCTGTAATTAATTCACTGTGAAATTATTAGGAAAATGTTTTGGGAATTATATATCATTTTGAATGTGTATCTTTATAACATGATGTATATATTTTACAATACCTTTAAATTGATTTCACCAGCTGACTATTACTTTGACGAAAACCTGCGTCGACAATCTGGACACCCTGTACTTGTCATAAATGGGCAGCGTTTCAACAAGCACAAAACCTTTGGACACAAACTGGTATGGAGGTGTACCAAACGAAACATGGGCTGTAAAAGTCGAGCTTGGACCATTGAAAACAAACTGATCAAATTCTGGGAACATAATCATGATGGTAACCAGATAATAAAGGAAATGCTGAATGGCACAAGACCAGTTTACTTAAACAAGTAAAAATAACATTAGAAGAAAAGCATCTTTGTCGTTGGATAATATACTTAAATAAGGTTATATGAAATAATGCTGTTGTAAAAAAATATTTTCTTAACTTTAATTTTATTTATGTACACCTTGTATATTTGTAAAAAAAATAATGATAGTAAAAATACTTAAAAAAGTGGGCGCAGATAGGTGCAATTTATGTACGTAAATTTTTAACCAATATCAAAAAAGAGAAGGTTATTATAATTGACTCCTATATATTTATTTATGTTAATCGATTTCTGAACCAATTTCAAAAACTCGTTTTTTATTTGCAACAGCGTACTTCTGAGGTAGAGCCATTTTTTTTATGACATTGGAAGGCAAACAAGCAGACGGATTTCCTGATGGTAAGAAATTTCCGCCGCCTAGAGACACCAAAGGTGGTAATGGTGCGTTGCCAACCTACCTTACCCTCCGAACCGGAACACGTCATGACGTTATGGCGGCAGGAATAGGTACCAATCCGGGTGAGCCGCTGCGAAACTCTACCACCTAGTCAGATGTCACGGTGGCACAAAGACTAAATATGACAATAGAACCCCAGCAAATCCAGGAAAATAATGATTGTGTTTATAGATTAGACTTACTCATAGAAATTGAAGTCGATTTCTAGCAGTAATACTGCTAATATAAAAAGCTTACCGGCTACCTTATCCTTCAAACCGAAACATTTTAACGGCTAGCGCTGACGTTATGGCGGCAGGAATAGGTAAGGCGGTGGTACCAATACCGGCAAGTCGCTGCGAAACTCTACCACCTAGTCAAATGTCACGGTGTTACTGACGGTATGCCTATGCTCGCCTTATATGAGCTGCCTGGCAGGAAGGCAGATGGTCTATTTTGCAATGGAGCCCGTTCCAATACGAGGAAAAATGAAGGAGATTATTACTAAATTATGTTAATGTTAAGCAGTTATGTTTGGAAAAGTGAGCACCGGAATAAGGTTATTTTTTTACTTAACTCTCAGCATTTTTTATTATTCAAGTACTTTTCTTGTATTAATTTAAGCTTAGAAAAAAATTGACTTCAAATTAATTATCACTTCGCGACGTTATAATTATTTTTCCGAAATGTAACCAATGATTTCAAGAAGTCGTCAACATGAAAGAAAATTTAACCATTGTTTAGTGTCACTCAAAAGCCACTAATCTGATTATGATAGAAATAACATGGGACCATCTCGGATTTGTGAAAAATCTTCAAAAGAACAACCAAAATCGATTCTTTGCTGACGGAGTAGTCGCAAAAGACACACAAAAAATTGTAGTGGAATTTATAACCTCCTCTTTTAAAAGCCGGTTAAAAATTTGTGTGTAAAATTTTACACCTTATGACGAAATAATATTAATTACTAAATGTGATGTTTTCGGGAGTTCTTACAAAGAGATTTGAATATTTGTGCTTTCCGAATTAGACATAAACAAAATTTCGAACTCTTCGATCATTTTTTAGTTTTCACAAAAGAAAAATCATTTATATATGTATCTTAAAATATTTGAAATTCGAACACAATTACTCAAATCTTTTGTAAAGTACTGCGCTTATCAACGAACAATTTGTTAAAATTAAACAATGTACATCAAAGTTTTATACTTAAAGACGTTCCAGACGGTTGTAAACACGCTTTCTAACAAAGGTGATGTTGTAAGAATCTACGTTCCCATCCTTCATTTAATATTAAATTTGAATTAAATCACGGTCCAGGCGGATGCAAACCAATGTTTACAACCACTGTTTACAATCGTCTAGATACTTTATTAGCTAATTTGAAGTTTGTACAGATTTTATAGATTATATTGTAGTGCTTATTAACGTAGTCATTGTTACCAATTTATTAAGCGATACTTTACAATTATCTGCTGTAAAATTATGGTTCAAATCCTGTAAAGTTAATTATCTGGTAGATCCGCTTGTATTTCGCTGCGTTAAATTTTTGATAATCTTTAAAGTAGGCGAATCTAACCAAATTGTAGCCAACGTTTGTGAATTTGCTTGGTTTGTATGTTGTTTAAATTCAAAATTCATTTAAATTTTAATAAAAGTCACCATATGTTATGAGAAATGAACTAGCAGCATGGGTCGACAAACTTCTATGTTATCATACGCGTACGTATGAACCACTCTATCTATTTAAAAAATCGCATCAAAATCTGTTGCGTAGTTTAAAAGAGTTAGGCATACTTAGGGACAATGAAATGCGACTTTGTTTCATAATATGTAGTGATGATGAGAGGAAGAGTGTGTGTTTGTGTTGCTATACGAAAATCACAAAACTAACCGTTGTCTTAATACTATTACATTTTGTTTTTTTGTACTTTTTTAAGTTTTTTTTATTTAAGTTGGTTATAACAGATATTACTGATATTTATTTTTTATTTTTTTATATTTTCTCAGTTTTTCTCAGTTTTTTTTTATTTTTTTTAAATTCGGCGCTTTATGAAAAAATATGAGAGTGGAATTTTTAGATGCGCGCGCAAGTGTAACACAAAAGTTACATTATGAAGTTATCTGCTTTAGCAACATGTTTCTATATTCACACAAATGTTTAATTATTCATTCAAGTATTGTTTAAATATTTTTTTATAGATTCTTTTAGTAAAGTCATAATCAAATGTAACTTCGTACGCGCGTACAAAATTGCACGCAGCCAGTTTTTTATGTGAGTGGTCA
Organism: Calephelis nemesis; assembly: GCA_002245505.1. Classification (NCBI taxonomy): domain Eukaryota; kingdom Metazoa; phylum Arthropoda; class Insecta; order Lepidoptera; family Riodinidae; genus Calephelis; species Calephelis nemesis. The sequence continues at coordinate 93,462 of NJDD01003445.1, forward strand.
GCTAACAAACAGACGGATCTCCTAATGGTTAGAGACAACCGTGGAGTATGTAGGCCATAGATGTTACAGGTGCGTTACTGCCCTCTGAATAGGACTATAGGCCCCTTGTGCAAGTCTACCGGGCATCCTACTCTCCAGACCAGAATAGACAGTGACGTTATGGCGGAAAAATTAAGTAATCCAAAAAAGTTAAAAATAATATGTTCAACACACAAATCACTCAGGTATTGTCCGAGGGTAGTGTCAAGAGTATCCGAAACTGACGTGTTGGTATGAATAGAGTAATATATGAGAAGGAAGCCAGACAGGAAAATGTGTATGTATATTTATTCCCAAAACTAGAACACGAAATTTTATAGCATCTGAAAGCTAAAACAAAGTCGCAGTTATATAGAGACGCAATTGTTATGAAGAATGTTAATGGTTGTGATAATTGTATTTGCTAACTTTTTCCAAATTAGTATTATTGAACCAAGTGTATTATTTTGGTGTAAATAATAAACGTGTATTGTATGTAACTAAATTAATATTAAATATTGTAAGAACTTGGTACTTCAGACATGTAAAATCTGTTAGCAATTAGTTAAAGTACTATTGCGTGTAATCTGCTGTTTATTTATTGTAATAAAAGATTAATAAAGATACGTTGTATTTGTGGCTTTTTGCCAAAACTAAGTTTTCTGGATCATCTTTTTTTTATCTTCAAAAAAATGAGAAAGTAACGTTTCCGTCTATGACAGAAGTCGGCTACGTGTTGATGATACTTGTCAGCTATGTGTTTGTCGCTGATACTCCTGAGTGACTAATGCGATGCACGAAGATGTAATGGACCTCACAGGTTTCTAGGTTAAATTTAATAATGAGTTAAACTGTGAAATATAATGTGATAAACCTTAGTCAGAAACTAACTAGGAGTTAAATACTTAACTCAAGAACGTAGACGTTTTTATAAGTTTGTTTGGATTATTGAGGGCCACTTGCACGTTCCTAGGTTGAATTTAATTATGAGTTATTAAAAAAAAGTAATTAAAAAATTGTTTGTCTGTCTGTCTTTATGTTCAAGCATCACGTGAAAACTAACTGTTCGATTTCGATGAAACTTGGTATAATTATACCTTATTATCGTATGCATAAAATGAGATACTTTTTATCCTAGAACAATACGTAAAAAAAAATCTTAATATTTCAGTTTTAGACCGTCATCCGCGCGGACGGAGTCGCGGGCAGAAGTTAGTCCATAATAAAAGGATATGATTAGTTTACTTTCATTAGATGCAGATTTATATTTGTATATGATAGGTCAGCGAACAAGCACACGGGTCTCCTGATGGTAAGAGACCACAGTGGCCAAGATACCATAGATGTTATAGATGCGTCGCTGTCCTGCGGTAGAGCTCCTAGGCTTATAGTGCAAGCCTTACAGGCTACCCTACCCTCCGTACCGGAACATGACCCAGTCATTTTATCATCGGCAATAGATAAGGCGGTAGATCTCTATTCGAACAAGATGCTGCAGAGTACTCTTCTACCAGTGGTCTAGTTGGTGCTATTAACCTGTGATCACATCTTTCGAGCTGTCGATCAGAGAGATAGCTACTCAGCAGAGCCGGATCAACATGTGGCTGTGTTTATTTACGCAGCTTGTCCGACACTTAGATCCTGATCTGTCGCGATTGAATTTGAATAATCAATTCATATTTTATTAATAAGCCTTTATTAACGACAGAGGGGGTGTTATGAGTTTGGCATATATGTTTGCGTGTGTGTATATGTCCGTGTAAGTGTTTTCGTGACACTTACTTAATTTAGATGATTTTAACTGCAATAAATATAAGTTGTGTTGAGGTTATTGAAAAAAAATTGTTTTATATTCTAACACTGGTGAAATGTAGAGGTCCTCACAAATATCATATGCCCTTTTTTTCTAATTTTTTTTTTATGAAAGCAACCGACTTTTGAGGGTTCTTCAGTGAACGTACTAGATGTTTCGTCAAGATAGCAACTTGCTAGTTCTCTTTCCTAATTTACAAAAATATTTTTGGCCATTTTTTCCGAATATCTACAGTTACATAATTTAAGTTTTTTTGTAAATAAAGCATGCAAATAAAATTTTGAATCAAATGACAGTTTTAAAATATTACATTTAAATTACAGTTAAATTTATTACAACGAAGCAAGGCAACAAGGCTTTAATCTTCAACGGTCATCGATACAACCAGCAAAGTGATATAGGAGGCCGGGTGACATGGCGGTGCACGAGACGAAACCAAGGCTGCAAAAGCAGGGTTTGGACAGAAGGAAACCAACTTACTTATATAAGGGGCCATAATAACCATAACGTTGGTGAATTTGCCCCTGATTCATATTTTCACACCAAGTCCCACATAGAGTAGTAGTAGAAAGTCTGCCTAGCTTCGTCCAAATTTATTAAGCTTATGAGACGAATATGTGTATGAAAAGGACAAACACGTTAGTTTTGGAGATATTTAAAACCACCTTAGTTAATTAAACTCTAAGCGATTTGATCGTGGCATGTTAATCTAGATCTCCCCGGGTACCTACATCCATTTTGCTACATGCTTTGGTCAATCTTTCATCTGTCGTTGTATCCATGACAGAACCTTTCTCATTTTATAACCTACACTTTCCACTTTTTCTCGGATCTCATTGTTACGAATGTAGTGAGCGAGCGTTATGCCACAGATTTTTCATAGCACTCTCATTTCGACCCCTTTTTTCCTGCTCTTATGCTTTGCCTGACATTACTAAATTTCGCTTCCATTTAACAACGGTGAGATTTAAACAAGATTTGAGCTCCCCAATTAAAAACCTCGCCTTATAATAGCTTACCTTAAACTAATCAAACCGATGGCCTTGTGACTGGTGCACATGCGTGTACCCTGGATATTATACAACCGTACGCCGACAGTCTTTGGGTACTCTATCGGTGCCCCCAATAGTCCCAGACCCAGAAATAGTCCCGGATTGTTGATAATCCTGCTTGATCATCTTAGCTGTAACCAAATCCATTCACGCTGGTAAGGTTACCAGGTTTTATACTTCTAATTGACCATTCTACTTCTTCCATCATGATGCCATCTCATGCCTCCGCCATTTCTGATTAATTTGAGTACTCAGATCTAGCGGCAGCAACCTGGGCATATTCATACACATCTCCCTAAGTTTCACACCACCGTTTTGACTCTTTATTTGTGCTTTCAAGAATATCACCACTCTTAGACTTAATTCTATTAATTCTAGAAGCAGACGAACAACCCCGATCTTTTTACCTTTGTCCAAAAGATTTTGGTGTTCCTCTAAAAGTTGTTGGGCAAGTTCTCTTTCAGTTTCATACATTCTTTTTCACTAATTTTCTAATTTATAGAAAAAGTAACTTAGATAAATATGTACCTAATATGAAATCTTTTGTGATGTGAGAATTAAAAAATAATGTGAAAAAATGCATTATTTAAGGAAGGAAAAGGTGAAGCAATATTCGATTTATAATTAAAGCTTCTGAATAATGTTTTGAACATTTTTCCCGGTTTGGTCTGGGTCTCCTGTGTAGAATAGACCGTCTTTTGTCAGGCAGCTCGTAAGAGGCAAGCAAAGGTTAAGTGAATCATTACCAACAAGACCATTGCTGGTAGTGTGCCGCACTACAAATCGCCCAGGTAGAGATCCACCGTCTTACCCATTCCTGCAGATACAAATGACAGTATCATGTTCCGGTCCAAAGGTTAGGGTATAAGGTATACATACATGACTGGATTAACACTTCTGTCAGAAGACAGCAATGTACTTACAATTGTGAATTCACTCCAATTTTCTTATGGTAAAGGCAGAAAGTATCCAGTGCCAAGTGTTACTTTTTTGCAGCCCTTTCTAGCTTCTTCCATATTAACAAATCCATTTATATAAGCACCTCGATGAAGTCTATGATGAGGTTTATGCAAATAGAAAACTTTCTCTTTCTTTAGCATTTATTTTTTACAGTGAATTTAAAGGTGGGTGTGTAAACTAAACACTGCAAATCCTAAAAATATTATGCTGGATTTATACAATGTTTTTATATAAGAAGCCACTTTTTATTTCAAAACAAATTTTTATATCGTCGATTACACTAGTGAATAGAATAAGTGTCAAAAGAAGTTATTCTAAATACTCCTTTAAAAGTGATGACGTATACTATAAGTCTATTTACACTTAATATTAAGTATATACGTAAATCAAAATAGTAACATCATTATTTTTTTCAGTCTTCTTTGACGTGACGACTAGAAAAAGTGCCAATAAAGTGTTGGTTATCAACGGGCACAGATACAACAAGCAGTCAACTTTCGGAGCACGGATAGTATGGAGATGCACTAAGCGCAACATCGGTTGCAAGAGCAGGGCCTGGACGGTTGGCAACGAAATCGTCAAATTCTGGAGCGAACATGACCATGCACGGGCATCTAAATCTAATAGGGTACCCTGTACTTACTTAAACAATTAAAATTAGTTTAAATAAAAAAGTTGTAATCGGAACACTTAGGGCCGTTTGAACATTCCTGAGTTAAGTTTAATATTATGAGTAAAACTTTCAAATACAAAACGATTTAACTCTTGTTAGAAGCTACCTGAGAGTTAAAAATTTAAGCCAGGAACGTGCAAATGGCCCCTATAGCTAATTATGGCCCAATTAGATATTTAGGGTAAAAGTAAATACATAAATATTGATTTAATTACATTTACAATGCCGGTTTTTAATTTTATTCGCTGAATTCGCTTAGTACTTCACTTTTTACAATATTCGTTCACAAATTTAATACATTTTATTTTTACTGATAAACAGGCTAAGAACTTTTGACCATGCTGCCTCTTCTACATTCGTTACACATTTTTCCTGATGTTCATTTTTATTTATGACTACAATTTCTTTAAAAAATAGTCATAAGTCGTCATAGTAAGTCACGTCAGGGTCTTAGTCAGATAAAGCGGTATCCTAAGTCCATCGATTGAGTTTTTGCGTCACTACGTCACACACTAATTTCTTCAAGAATCCTTCTGGTGTGCAATGAAATTAAACAAAAATATAGAAAATACTAACAAATTTATTCAATTTTACCCAAATTGTACATAAAATTCAATAATTATGAAAGCACAGCATTTATCTTTTCTCTCGATGCCGCCAAAGCTAGATATTGCAATTTGAAATAAGGTTTTTTATTTGAGTAACTACGGCAAATAATATCCAACTATACAGCCAACGTCACCATTAAGTGTTTTTATGATTAATAATTTAGTTCCACTTTATATAAAACATAAATTGCAATAAAATGTATTACTTAATAAAACTTGAACATACTCATAGTATGTTTTATGTATGTTAGTGGTTCTCACTGAAGGAAATAATAAAAAAAACAATACAATCAAGTTTTCCTTCTTCAGATTTCACTTCATTTTATATGTAAATTTATTTTATATACTTAATGACTTTGTTTGCCTTAGACTGATCACGTAGACTGATTTCTAACAATTTCTGCAGATTTTTATTTATTTTATTTCATAAATTCAGTTTTATTTTAAAACCAGAACTCTGTTAATAATAAATAAAGAGTTTTAGTCTTTTTTTATGTTTTAAGTCTTAATAACTATTTCAAGTATGTCCTATTGAATAAAATAAAAATAAAGGTAACCCTATCGCTCGTTATTAGAATAATTTAGTAATCCAGACTAGTTACAATATAATCTCACAAAAGCAGTTAGATTAGGTGAAACCAGAAAGATTCATGCGAACTTTGCCTTAATTTTATCGCGTTAAGTACAGTAAGCAACATAAATATATGAAGTGTTAAAGCCTAGCCCATACTAGAGCTGAGCGCAGCATATTTGCAAAGCATACTCAGGCGCGCCGGCCCACAGCGCGTTGACGAATTTTTGTTGCTTACTACGGTAATGTTTAACTTGCTTTTATGGACAGATCTGATGAAGAACTTACCTTTTTTTATTTGTTGTTTGAATGTAAGGTTAAACGAACACGATATAAAAAGTAAAATTTAAACATGGGTGGCGAACGAAACTGTAGACCACATTTCTAACTCTGCTAGGGGGCGGGCGTCGATACGATCCACTGTGTACTCTAGTGTGCGCGATTCCTTAATTGGAATGTGCTTTAAGGTGATCAGATAGATATTAGTGGTAATTTTGTTGCGCACTCACTAAACTAATTTTAAGTTATCGCTTTCTTCGTTCAACGAAAGAAACAGAAAGAGACAAAACACTTTGAGCGCTGTCAAATTAGACCGTATACGTCATTTCTACAGACGTTTAAACTATTACTCGGAAAATGTCGATTAAAAACATTGCTATTTGACATGACTAATCTGACGTGTCTAAAACGTTCCATCTGTTTTGTTTTTGTTTCATTTGAGAAAGATAGCGTGCATCTAAAATAAGTTTAGTTTGTTCGCCTCTGTGGTCTAGCGGTCCGGGTGTTGGACTTGACTGCATGAGGTCTCGGGTTCGAATCCCGGGTCGGCCAACAAAAAGAAAATAGGATTTTTCCAATTTTCTAATAAAAAAAATGTTGGTCGGGATTGGAAATGTCCCCGGTTGGCGCTAGGCTTGCCACCTATCACACTGAGGGACTTAGTGTCTTCGGCTAGTCGTGGGTGCCCTGGTTGTGCCTCTGCCTACCTCTTCGGGGATATGGGCGTGAAAATACTTTACTTTACTTTTTAAGTTTAGTTTGTGTACAGCGGAATTACCACCATTGGCGGTTATTTTACGTTGCGTTTTGGTTGAGATTTTCTCTCTCTCTCTGGTATACTTTCTTACGTAAAAAAGCTAGAAATACGAAACCGATTAAAAACGTAAATTGAACACATGGATGTCTGTAGAAAAAGAGTGTAATTCTTACAGAAATTCTTCTTTTTCAAATCGTCCGCAATTTAAAAATATGAAAACTTACTATATTGTTTGTATGATCTACAAAAACATTTACTATCTTCGGTCTTTAAAAGTACGCATCTAATAATGAGTTTTTGTTTGATAACTTATACTTTTGTTTTCGTTTGTTAATAACGATAAAAATAGTTTATTGTCAAATTCATCAATGTATATTACTTAATTCTTAAAATATAATGTAAGCAAAATAATTGTTAATGTATTAAAATGAATTATAAGCAGATTAAAAGTAAGAGAGTATACTCATATTAATATATCTAAATTTAAAAAATAATTATATTTTAAATCGCGTCTGAAGTCTAACGGTTCGGTGTTAGACTTGACTTCATATGGTTTAAATCTTCATGTCAGAACAAAAAATGGGTGTTTTTTTAAATTTTCTTATAAAAATAATGTTGCCTAAAATTGAATTTGTGCTCACAGGATTGCCAACTATTACATTGCGGGACTTAGTGGCTACGTCTAGTCGCGGGTGTCCTGGTAGTCTTCCTTAAGTGTTTTGGGCGTAAATATACTTTTTTTACTTATATTTTAAAAGTCTGCTTTTTCTATATGCAATATATGGAAATATTGCATTTAGTTATTTGCTGTCTTAGCTATAGATATTAATAATGCAAATCTTTATATACATAAATTACATGTCACGTTGTTTGTCCGCTATGGATTCCTAAACCACTTAACCGATTTCAATCAAATTTACACATCGTGTGCAGTTTGACCTAACTTGAAAGATAGAGTAGCTTACATCTCAATGTATCGCGGGCGAAGCCGCGGGTAACAGCTGGTATAAATTATTTTCAAATATGATTTTTAAGTATTTTATTATATTTCAGTTTTTTTTAGTGTTTTTTTTATTATTAATGGAATTGTAAAATTTGTAACAAACAGTATATTAGTTTGTAAACGTAGATATAAGCAATCTCTTAATATATAATATTGGAAAAATATAGTACTTATATTGTTTTTATAGAAAAATATTTAGTAAGTTATTTGCTATATGCGAAAATATTATATAATATGTAAATAAACTGCTTTAAAATGAAATCTTTTCTATTGAATTTATTAAATATTTAGAAACAACTTGTTCTTATTTTACTTTTAGCGAAATTTAATTAAGTGGCTTTAATTATTTGTATCGATATTGTAAAAAAAACAAACTCGGTAATGAGTTTGTCAGGGGTTTGAAAATGTATCAGCTTCTTTTTTTATTTACTGAACCTTGTTAACTATAAGACCATCATCAATCTTTAAAGCGAAGGGAATGAAAAGTCCGGTAAAGTTGTAAAAAACGTGAGAGAGCAGGGAATAATGGCCAAATGACTGAGGTTCAGAAAGTTGGGAAGTCAGCACTTTTAGGAGGTTTTCTATGTGATAATGTTAACTACATTATCACATAGAAAACCATTACTACAAGCACACGGCTTTCCTGAATGTAAAATATAAACGCCACCTATAGATACCATAGATATTGGACGTCGTCGTCGTCGTCCTGCCAATTGTGCAAGTCTACCTACCCTCCGCACCAGCACATGACACTGTTATTATGGCGGCATGAATAAGTAAGGCGATGGATCCCTACTATGTAGTTGCAGAATAGTACTTTATTTGAGGTGATAAATCTAGCCATTTAAGCCGTCGATGTTGCTTGATATCGGATAATAAAGTACATTAGTACTATTTAAATTATGCGCTTCGGCTATACTCGTCAAGCTTCGGAAATCCGAATGTATTTTAATGATATCTATATAGAGCTGTTATTGTACATGTTAAATCATTTTGCTTAAATTTAGATTAGGTCAGCCAACTTAAAAATAAAAGTAAAAAGTGTAAAGCCGAAGTGCATAATTTAAATAGTAGTACTGTATATATATTCTCCATAGTCAAAATTGATCAACAATGTTGTTATAGAAAATGCATTTATTATTTGTTTTATTTATTCTTTGTTGCCCACAAACTTTTGACTGAATACATGGACTGTGTTATAAAGAAATGCGCAAAAGGTGGGCTTATCTCTGAACAATATAGTTAATAAGTCTTATTAAAGTTAGTTATAAAAATTACTGGCGCTGCGCCGTCGCTACTCAGAAATGCTAGTTATGTCTTAGAGTTAGATACTCATGGCACAGGTTTTTTTCTTTTTCCCACCTCGTTGTCTCGTGTAACAAATACAATACAATGTGACTTTAACCGATTAATTTTGACTTAGTTATTGCAAGGAATTCAATTATTCTTTCTTGTTTGTAATTGTGCGGATTGTTTGAAATTTTGAGTTATGCAAATTTGAAATACTACAGTCTATGAAAATACACATAACCTTAAATTGTTGAAAACGTGTCTAACACTGACGAATTAAAATAAATATACAGTGAAATTGAGAACCTTCTTTTTTGGAGTCGGTTAATAAAATTTAAAAAAGAGTATGTACGTAAAAGTATTTAAAATTATTTCAAACTACGTATTTAAAATGTTGGAAATAAAATGGTATGTTGAATTTTTTCCAGCGATGTTTGTGCCAACCCTACGAAGTCGGGCGTTAATCTACAAAGGCCAGCGTTACAATGTACATTCTAGTGACGGGTCCAGGATCGTCTGGAGGTGTACCAAAAGAGTGACCGGCTGCAAGAATCGGGTTTGGACCATAAATGATAAAGTGGTCCATGAAGTAAATAAACATGAACACCCATTATCCAAAGGACAAATTTGCAACAAATACTTAGGATACCCTTAATTTTCCTTCACTTTATAACATTCATCTTAGTGCTGGGTTTTGATTTTAAAGAAAGGAATAATGTCACCTCAGAATTTGAACCTGCATCCTTTCGTCTCAAGCCGAAAAATGCTCTAACCATTAAAAGATTGAATTCCTGTAGCGAAATTCTTAATTAATTTTAAACGTTTCCTTTGAAATTTGTGGAAATTTATTCTAAGCACAGGGCAAGTGCCAATATAAAATATCTCGATGAAGTTAGATTTTTTAGGATGCGCGCTCAGTGTACAACTTTAAGAACAGTCTGTGCAATATTTAAACATGTCATTCCAATGTATATGTGAAACAACTGATGTTAACTTTAAAGTCTAAGAGCTACTAATCTCTCTCAACCAGCAATTTTCTCACAAAGCTAGAATTATTTAAATATTGTTTTACTATTGGCTAATCATGAATGTACTTACTGTTGTTTAAAATTTAATAAAAAATAATTGTTGTGGATCATTTTAAAAAAATTTAAATACTATCTTCCACCAGGTTAAAGTCTTAATATGTTGTAATTTATATACATCTTAGTCTAGTAATTAAGGTTGCTTAATTATTTTACCAATGCTTTGCCGTTATAGCTCGCCTGCGTTGACAATATTCAAAAAAATTCTAGCTTTGTTGGGAATGGATTAATCGGATCGGATCCCTCCAACTATAACATTTAGCCTCATGAATTTACATTGGCCAACCTATAATAATGTTATACATTCGTCGATAAACGTATACAAAAAGTGCGATTGGTGTAAGAATGACGTATGGTCCAGAAATGTGTGTGTAGTACTTAATGTTCCAGACATTTTCCTAGGATTATAAATCTTTTCAAATATTTAGGATATTATGTTTATACAAATTCAATATAAACATTGTAACATGTAAATAATGTACATACTTTATATTCCTCATGTATATTGTCGGATAGTATTATATGGCCTACAAATAATGTAAGTCATGTACCAAATAGGCCTGTGACCCCAGTTACAACTATAAGGTTTAATGTTTAAATATGTACTTTAGAAAGTAGATTACAGAGCATTTCAGCCTGACTTGAATAAAGACTTTCTAGTCGGTTGTAAACATGCTTTTCAACAAAAGTAACCTGAAGCTAAGTTTCCGTCTTCCAATTATTGTTAAATATGGCTTGCATCAACGGTCCAGACGGAAGCTAACCAAAGCTTGCAACTAGTGTTTACAACCGTCTGGTATTCCTTTGTATTTAGCAAAAATTTTGTGTAAAAAATAATTAATAATAAAAATAAAAGTAAAAAACAAATTCATTTATTATAGACTTCATTACATAATAACGGTGTAATAATTATTTGATTAATATGAAGTATAAACCACTAGCTACTGCCCGCGGCGATGCCCTCGTGGTTAATAATCTCACGGGATTTTTTTTGCTATAAGAACTGTCCTATGTACTAATCCAAGATACCCTCGCATTTATAATATTAATAGGATAATTTTATTGTTAATAAGTTTTTTTAATACATTTTAAAGTCACGCAACCCATACCTTATGCCAAAAATATGAAAGTCTATTTATCTGTAACGGTATTGAAGCTAAACTGCTGAACCGGTTTTGATGAAACTTTATAAGTAAATTTAAGGAGACCGAGTTCAAACTTTTTTTTAAAATTCAGCCTTTAAAATGTTGTATTGGATATAAACATGAAAAGCAAAACTATTTGACGCTAAAAGTAGCGATAGAAGGAGATAATAGACAAACAGCTCGTTTATTTATTGTTGGTTTCTAACACGTATTTGGACTTGTAGATCGTAATTCTAAATACGCTTTAAGACCTATCGTCAGGTCTTCAATTTTTAACAATTAGTACATTTTTTGTTTTGTATATGTATAAACAACCAAGGTGGTCCTACTTATCCTGGCGCATCATTCCAAAACAATAGTACCTAGTCCTAGTCACAGTTTAAGTGATAAATGTTGAATGCTCTCGATTTTGCTCGATAGGAATTAAATTAGTCTATCGTCCCTTTTTTTAATACAAGTATGTACTACCCTATGTGAATATAAGGATAATATATCAAGGAATAGCTTAAGCTCAGTAATACTGCAAACAACCGACTCCTACTATTTCATTACCATGTGCGTTTTTAATAATTCCACTTTCGGAAGAAATCAAGTAATTCCAAGATGGTCCCACATCTATTTCATCAACAACCCGAGTAGTTTTGATTTAATGCATTAAATTTTCATACATTTCAAGAAATCAATCATTATCAAAAAAAAGTATCTTCACGCCCATATTTCCGAAGAGGTAAGTAGAGGTACAACCAAGGCACCCACGACTAGCCGAAAACGCTAAGTCCCACAATGTGATAGGTAGCAAGCCTATCGCCAGCCGGGCACGTATGCAATCCCGAGCTACTGTTTTTTTTTAATTAGAAAATTGGAAAAACCCAATTTTCCTTTGTTGTCCGACCCGGGATTCAATCATTATAATGTTATTTAATTAAAAAAACCATTAATCGGATCGCTACAAAATCAATATGGGACCGTCTCAGAACTATAACCTACCTTTCTAAAAATATAAGTATCCAATTAGTTTGTTATTAGCCGAATAATCGCGTTATTAACATACAAAATAAATTCCTACAGTTAATATTTGTTGAGTTGGTTAAATATAGTAGACATGCTATGAATGTTTGTCAACCGGCTAGTATTTAATTGAACGTTAATAGTCAACCATCGTTGGTCGCAGAAGGTGGATAGTGATAGTATTTCAACCGACTTCGAACAAAAGGAAAAGATGTCAATCGATTTCTATGTCATATGTATTGTCGCTTTTTTTTTATTTCAAAATCGTACTTTCGTGTTACATTGGCATCAAGTTTGGATCTGATAATGAAATGCGAGAGATAATAAAGAAAATACTTAATTTTGTGTACATTGGTGATTTACTTTAAAATAAAAGACCGTTTTTAGCAGTATTACTGTGCTTGAATAATTTAAGCACAAACATGTAATCTATTTCATTTAAAATGGAATTGTATAAAAGTTATAGTCTTAGGCAAGGATAACCTAATATAATATCGTTAGACTGTTGTGTTACATAGATATAAGTGTATAATTTTTATACTTTTTGAAAAGATTATTGTAAATAAATTTTTTGATAAAATTATCGAAAATAAACAGTATTTATTTGTTAGAGCTAGTGCAGCGACTTCGGGTAAAGATTCACAGCCTTACCTATTCCAGACTCCATATGTTTGGGCACTGTCGTGTCCCGGTCCGGAGAGTAAGGTAGCTAGTAGTCTTACACGATAGGTTTAACACTTCGGCCATCATCTGTGGTGTTTACAGGCTATGGTTATCTCGTACCATAAGAAGCCTGTGTTTGTTCTCTGTCGTATCCCATAAAATGTATAGACCATACAATCAATTTTAAAAACGTGTCTATGAATTCTAAAAAGGCACGAGTGCGTTGTATGTATGTTTTTCCATCAGAGCTTTCCTTTAAAGCTTATTTGTTTGATAGCTATATTGAGGAGAGTTTTTTTTGTATTCGTTATTCTTGAAAAATAAAGTAAAGTATCTTCACGCAACAAACAAAAAGAAAATTGGAAATACCCAATTTTCTTTTTGTTGCCCGACCCGGGATTCGAACCAGTTACAGTAATGCCTTAAAACAAACGTACCCTTGAATATTTCTTGATTTATTTACGTATCGCAAAAAGTACTGAACCGATTATGATTGTATATTGGTAATTCGACTTTAAAATATAATGTGCTTATTTCGATAAATTTAAAGGCGGATCATCCATGATTAAAAAAATATTACCACAGTAGCTTGCGCCCGCGATCCGTGCGCGTGGATGTCGGTCTTCGCGTGATAAAACTGAAAAATTCAGATTTTTTCTACGTATTTTTGTAGGATAAAAAGTATCCCACTTAATGCCAAGAATAATAAGGTATAATTATACCAAGTTTCATCGAAATCGAACCGTTAGTTTTCACGTGATGCCTGAACATACAGACAAACAAAATTTTTTTTAATCACATATTTGGTTTTGGTATCGATCCAGTAACACCCCCTGCTATTTATTTTTCAATATTTTCAATGTTCAGAATTGACCCTTCTACAGATTTTTTATATGTATAGATAGATGGGTTACTCGTCACCATCGTATATTTCTTTAATGAGAAACCTTACCATCGACTAACTTTCTTACAGCTTTTTACGTTCCAACCACACGGGGTCGCGCATTGATCTACAATGGAGAACGTTACAACCAGGATAGATCCAAAGGCCGGAAATCATCATGGAGATGTACCAAGAGAAATATTGGCTGCAAGAGCATCGTTTGGACGGTCGATGATGAAGTGGTCCGGGTTTTGAATGAACATGAACATTATTACCGAAATAACTTTTTTCAACAATAAACAGTTTACCATATCAAATTCTTTGTGAATATTCAAGGTGATGAAGGTGTTGGTCCGGGCTCCTTTGCAGAATAGACCATCTGCCTTCCTGCCAAGCAGCTCGTAAAAGGCGAGCATAGGCTTACCGTCACTAATACCGTGACATCATCATAGGTGGTAGAGTTTCGCTGCGACTCACCCTTGGTACCACCGCCTTACCCTTCCCTGCCGTTATAACGTCATGACGTGTTCCGGTTCGGAGGGTAAGGTAGCCGGTAAACTTACTTTTGCTCGTGGTCTACCATCCCGGCCGCAGGTTGGCAACTCACCATTACCACCTTTGGTGTCTCTAAGCAATGATCAGGATTATCATAACTATACGATGTCCAACACATACTAATGGAGTGTACCCAAAATAAGGAAGCAAATTTCTACTTGGCTAATGGCAAAATACTAACGTGAATGCCAAAAACCTAAAAAAAGAAAAAGAAAGAAGACTAGTAGCTAAATTACTATTGTCTAATATCAAGCGGAGCGTAGGACTTCTTTCAGGCAGAACTACTTCTGGTAGTAGTATTATTACAATATTAGATGATAGTCGAAGCTCTAGTGGACTGAATAAAAATAAGACAAAAGTGGATTATCCTGGTAACGATTAATTATTTAACATCTATCCATATAATAAATCTGTAGAAGGGTCAATTCTGTACATTGAAAATATTGAAAAAATAAATAGCTAGGGGTGTTACTGGATCGATACAAAACCCAAATATGTGATTAAAAAAATTTGTCTGTCTATCTGTATGTTCAGGCATCACGTGAAAACTAACGGTTCGATTTCGATGAAACTTGGTATAATTATACCTTATTATACTGGACATAAAATGGGACACTTTTTATCCTGGAAAAATACGTAGAAAAAAAATCTGAATTTTTCAGTTTTATCACCCGAAGACCGACATCCGCGCGGACGGAGTCGCGGGCGGAAGCTAGTACACTATAAAACTAAGAGAAACTGTTAAATTAAATGTATAGACAACATTTAAACTTCAAATGTGGCAAATAAACAAAGTAGAAGTTGGTATATACAAGCTGTCTTGCGTAACCCGGGGCCAGAGTCGGCACTTGACGTATACTGATTTCTTAAAAGTAGAAAAAATCATAACTAAACAAATTTTTTTACATTTTTATTCAATGTTAAACTACACAGGAGGAATGTTTTTGTGTTGCTTGTGTTCTTTTGAGTAGAAGAGATAGTAGTTGAGCCGGTAGACTTCCACAATAGGCCTAACACACCGATCGCCGGACAGCAAACATAACTGTAACATCTATGATGAGAAACATAACTGTAACATCTATGGTGTTTATAGGTCTCGGTTGTCTCTTACCTGTTCTTGTTCGCTGACCTATCACTTAAAAATATACAAAAGACTGATATTGTATTTAATTTTCAGCTATATTTATAGATACTGCACGAAATCGTACGATGATATACGACGGTAACCGATACACCAGACATAGATTAAAAGGCTCCAAGTCCTCATGGAGGTGCACCAAAAGAAATTACGGCTGCAAGAACATAGTCTGGACAGATGAAGATCAAGTTATTCGAGTTGTAAACGATCATACGCATTTTAGCTTTACAAATATTTCATTTCCAACTAATAATTAATTATTAGTTGTATTTCTTACCTCTGTGGTTTATTGGTCACGAGTTGAATTTGATATCCTGAGGTCCTGGGTTTGATTTCCAGATCGTACAAATAATGTGTTTTTATAAAAAAACATCCTTGGCCAGGATTAAATAAGTGCCTGGTAGGTGATAGGTTTGTCACCTAGATATGTTTTGTGACTTAATGTATCTTATATACCTCTGTCTACCTTTTTGGGGATACAGGGTTGAAGCCACTTTTTTATTTGCATAATCAGATCAACTGTACAAAGTGTGTGTATAGAACACACTTTTTTTAGGTAAACGCTTGTACTTTCACACTATACAGTATAGTGTATAGGTGTATAGTAGAAAAGTAGAAGCGTTTACCTAAAAAAAGTTCCTATACAATGGAATTCTACCAAGTGCTGTTAATAACAAATATAGATTCTGTACAAATCTATTTTGATATTAGGTGGTGAAGATCTACCTATTCCTGTCATCATATCGTTTGTTTGTTTATATGGTGATCCTATTTGGAGGGTAGTGTGGAAGGGAAAATTCTAGAAGAAGTTTGTTTGAGGACGAGGTCACTCTTTAATAAATAATATACAAGCTGTAAATAATATTACCGCGCCTTCACACAAGTAGGTATTGCTTGCGATTTTTTTATAATTTTCATTAGGTTTGTAAGTAATGTGACGACTTAATCGCCTTTAGATGAAATATTAAACTTATATCTATATTTTTTTAATACATCAATGTTCACACACATTTTACCGAGCTTTTTTTGCTATCAAAACGTTCTTACTACTTTCATGTTTTCCCCCGTGTTGGTCCGGGCTCCTTTGCAGAATAGACCATCTGCCTTCTTGCCAGGCAGCTCGTAAAAGGCGAGCATAGGCTTGCCATCACTAACACCGTAACATATGACTAGGTGCTAGAGATTCGCAGCGACTCGCCCAGATTGGCCTTATCTATTCCTGCCACCATAACGGCAGTGCTGGCCGTTGACGTGTTTCGGTTGGGAGAATAGGGCAGCCGGTAAACTTACTTTTGCTCGACGCCTAACATCCGGGGTTTTGGCAACACAGGTCCTCAGGTTGGCAACACACTATTACCACCTTTGGTGTCTCTAGGCGGCGTGAATAAATATATGTATACCAGAATAAATTTTATGAATACCCAAACCGGGAAATGCAGACACAATATTATTTGTGTAATCTGAGGTTTTTTTTATTACAGCCACATTTGTGCCTACATCGCGAAGTCGAGCATTGATCTACAATGGACATAGATATAATGTACATAGATATAACGGTGCTAAAACAATATGGAGGTGTGTGAAACGAAATTATGGATGTAAAAGCATCATTTGGACGGTTGATGACGAGATTACCCATGTTGCTAGTGAACATGACCACTGTAGATGTAAAGATATCACAATACTTCTTGTTAAAACTAATGAGACATGTTAATACGAGTATATGTACTTGTTAAATAATGAGATAATAAAAGTTTAACTCCCTTACTAATAAAAGTTACACGTCCGTTGATCTGGTGTGTACCTAACTTGAGTGTTGCTTACAAAAAATGAGGTTACACGGCAGATCAACTGACGCCTAAGTTTTATGAGTAAGGGTATGTCTGTTTTTATTATTGTGTGTGTTATTATTATTTATACTCTTAAATTATTATTAATAAATAATGTTACATATTGTATTATATTTTTAATTTCCTTTCATTTGATACCCATGTTTGGCGAGTTGTTAATTCGCCATTTTGTGATGGTGGCCACCTTGGATTGGATTTTGTTTCATGATGTGTTTTACGAGTCAGTTGTTTTCATTTGATATCAGTATTTGGTAAATTTAACAAAAAAAAATATTTTAATCCGCAGTTGATTTTTTTTACTAATTTATATTTGGTTTTTCGTGAATTTCTAGGAAATCAGTCTGCTTGTTTGCCTTGCAATATCGTAAAAAAAAGTATGCATACCATACAATATCATAAAAGTATGCCGTTGAACCGTTAGTCCTTTAGAGACCGATTTTTGATAAAAAATCCAGTGCTCGGGTCTTAACTGTGCACGTATAAAATTTCACCAATTTTGGTTCAGCGGTCCAGCGTTAAAGACAGACAGTCTTTCATATTTATGAAATTAGTATGGTGATAGTATATAGTAAAATAAAGATGCAGTATTAACAGTATAATGTACACAAATTGTATAGATGTTATAAGTATTGTGATAATGTCACATAATTCTTATTAGTATAGGTACGTTATTTATTTTATAACGGTAAATAAAATCTAATTTAGAAGAAAATTTGGAAATTGTACGTTTAACTAGAGGCTGTAGCGCAACAGCGAGATCAGAGAGAAAGTTAGATTGAAAGATTGTTGTAAAATGAAAAAGAACATGCTCTGTTGATTCGGACTCGTGGAAAGAATGGCAGATGAAAGATTGGCAATACTCAAAGTGAATGTAGATGGATGTAGATATCCAGATAGATCTAGCTTAATATTTCATGATATAGTCGCTAGGGAATTATCGAGGGTAGTATCAAAAGTATCCGAAACTGGTGTGTTTGTA
>NJDD01003445.1:111883-136897 GCA_002245505.1 Calephelis nemesis
GATACCGAGCCGTTCTAAAAAAGGGATGCTAATGATCAATGGATTCACGTACTCGGAGTACAGTCCTATGTTCTGGTACTGTACCAGAAAGAAGAGTCGTTTGTGCCAAGCCAAAGCTCGTACTGATGCTCAAGGGAATCTCAGGTTTATCCAGGAAAACCACAACCATGAACCTCCTCAATATACTATTACCTCTTCGGGACAATATATTCGGATGTGTTAAAGAATATTAAATAGTTTGACCGCCTTGTGGGTGATCGTACATGCCTAACGCCACTGAGCATTCATGAGGCTTGGCTTCGATCTCTGAATATTTATGTGATAAATATTTTGTTTGTGATTTTGGGTCTGGTTACTTATTATTTTTTTGGGCTTGATATATTCTATGCATTAAAGTCATTGACCAACATCTATCATTAGAATATTATACGAGTACATTGATTGCTATGTGTTTGCATCAACTTGTATAATTTGTCCAAACATTTTATTTGTTTGGTTTGAAGATAAACAGTAGCTTGAATTGAAATTTTCCACGGAAGGCAAGTAGATGACTACTTACCTTTTCCTACAGCGACAACTTCGATTCTTGCTATTGTCGTGTTTCGATTTGAAAGGTAAAATTGCCATTTTTGACTTTTATAGGCGACATGTATTTTGTTTTATTTTTATATTACATGATTTGCTCATCTGAAATTTTGTGATTGAAGTAATTATAATGTTTTTATCTTTGATTAATTAACTATTAAACGTTATTGCTTTGTATTTAATTACAATATTTCTTTTTATTTGCCCAAACCAGTATTTTTTTAATAGAATATAAGAATATCAACACGTTTTGTGATTTCTGTCTGATATTTTTTTGTTCTATTCAATAAACGTAAGTTCAGGATTCCATCAGATCTACAAATACTGATACCACAAGCTAATTGTGATTGAATTTGATGGATAACTTTTCTCTATTCATTTTATTTTTTATTAAATTTAGCCCTATTTTTTCCCATGCTTGAAACTAAACATTTTTACACAACTTTGCTCCTTAACATTTTAGAATAATGATACGTAGGTACTCGTATCTAAAAAAGCGAGTTTTTATTTTTACTTACTAAAAACTTGCTTCTTTATATACAAAAGTCTTTATTATTAATAATTTTAACATGTTTTAAGAATAAGAACAAGAAAACATTTTCTCATTCTTATTTTTATAATATTAAATATAAGAAAGATATAAAGATAAGGTAGCACGTTCCAAAACTATTTTTTTAGGTTTATAATAAAAGTTTGTATAGAAGAAAATCAGGTAATATTTTAATGGAACTAATAGTAATGTTTTAACTTTTAGCATTTCTGCACGCAATGCTGAGAGCAAGATTCTGCAAGGAGTCAAGGAACATCTACATAGGGGGTCACAAATTCTTCAGACATTCGAGATCTCTGATCGGCAACCGCATAAGATGGACCTGTGCTAAGAAACACAAGCTTAAGTGTAAAGCATCAGCTGTGACTGAAGATGGAGTGGTTATCTCTACCAACGCTAATCATACACACACATAGATTTTTCAAACGTTTCAATTTACACTGAAAGATCACAGAATCAATGAACGAAAAATACATGAAAGCAGCATTTGTAATCGTTTATTCGGAATTCGACATAAAACATTCGGAATCGTTTTTTTTTCGTATTGAATATTCGCAAGCTTGCTCTACGTCAAAAATCTAAATTAGTATTGTACGTACGAATGTAAGTTTATTTGTTGCACTTTCACGCGAAAACTGCTTAACCAAACATCATTAAACTTTGCACACGTCGAGTTCTTAGTTGTATTAAAAGTAACAGAGAATACTTTGTAATGATAAAGGCGAGCGAAGACGTCGGTTTAATCTTGTGTACTGAAAATGCAAAAACTATCTTTAATTGCGCAATCTTGATCATATTTAAAGGGATATTGCGAAAAGCACCAACATTCATACAGAAAAGGAATTAACTGGTTTATCTAGAAAAAGTTCTTAGGTATCCCACATAAACAATTAGGCCTATAAAAATGCAAGAAATTAACTGCAATTATTTTATTACCACGTTATGTGTTTTTTGTTCCTTCGAAATATAGCTAATGATTCCGTGATGGTCAAACATAAATTTTATCTAAATCCCACTATGACCTCGACTACTACGACCACTACGATTAGGTACATGAAAGTTTTTGCATTATTCAAGTGTGACTCAATAACCACAGGTCGGGCCAAGACAGAATTATGGGCCACATTGGAGACATGACCTAACTTTTCAACATCGGTTTATTTTTGACCAAGTAATCGCGTTACAAGCGTAAAAAATTAGAATGAAAAACCTCCTCCTTTTTTGTAATTTAATCGGTTGAAAACAAGTAGATTACATTTATTTTGTGGCTCTACCAGGCATAATTTTCAGTAGAATCATTTTCTTCTTTTGTTGCTATATGTTTTTTTCGTTCGCCACATGCTGTCGTATTGCTCTAAACGTAAAATGTAATGTTTTGCAATATAAACTCGGTTTCGTTTCTTTATAGTCCATAATAATTAGCTAAAAAATAAAAAAAATGGTTTGTCTTCAATCTTTATGAGTGTTGATAAATCTTATTTTAGAAGTGTATTTTTTTTGTGAAATTGAATATTTTGGGAGTGGCAAATTATTCAGGATATATTAACTTCTACGTATTTGAATAGAGGTACAGTTTGATCATCTATAAAAATGTCTATAAAGTGTAATCTGACGTCACTAAAACTGCTTTGTCTCTTTCTATTGATTGTGTTTAACGAAGAAAGAGATAGCTTCAAATAAGTCTAATTAGTGCATTATTACCATTTTGTGTGACAATCCACGTTTTGAGTGAGACTACGTTCTTCAGACCCCTAACCATAAGTTTACGGCGGTACATTCGCTAGGGTCTCTGTAAATTATTTGTATGAAAATCTAGGTCAGTGCCTCTACTGGTAACTAAGAGAACTACTTTTTTAGACCAAAAGCGCTATAGATTTTGATACATAAACTACCGAACGTTATCCATCACGTGGTAAAGGCTCATCTGTCTATATCATGCTCTATAATAGCTATGGTTTGCTGACAACTTTGCCTTTATGAATAAAGTAAAATGAAATCGTGTATTTTAAAAAAACGTTATAATTTTTTTTAATTAAGTTCAGTTTTTTTTGATATAATGTAGATTAAAAATAATAAAAAATTAGTTAATATGATTTGCTCTCATACAAAAATATAAAATAACTTTTGTGTGTAGCTGAAGGAAATATCAGGGTTACATTTTGAAGGCAAACTGCAGCCTATTTTTATATTAAAATGTCTATACTAAAACATATTTTATCGCACTTTTGAAAAAGTATTTATCTAGAGTTGTTGCAGTTTGCTTTCTATTGTTTGAAAAAAGTGAATGTTATAAATTTTGTCAGATCGAAGTGCCTCTAACATAGTTAAATTAAACGCAGCTTGAGACCTTTTGTTACGCATTGTTATCTTATAATCCAGCTAAGAATGAATTCGACCTTGAAATTTTATCGTCATCTTGCAATTATAATATGGCTATCTATAAATCACGTCCAACGAATTTCCTGATTTTTGACTTTTTAAAAAGGTTAAAGTCATTTTAAACGGAAAACTCCTGTATTATATAAGTCATTCTGCCTACCATCTTCTAAAGCAACGTATCATATGGATGACTTCTAACCATAAATGTCAAATGTCCTAACCACGGAAAATGACTTTTATGCTAAAATAGCTAATGTAACTAGACAAAATTGGAAAGGTGTTTTCATCTTTACTGTTATTACATATGCTTTGAACTTAGTAAAAGTAAAATTGTTAAAAAGTTATTGTTATGGAACTTTTTGAATGTACAATTTCGCTTTTATTTTCTGTTATTGTTTTTGAGATTGGGAGTGAATTGATAGTTTTATTTGAGGTATAAACCTCTCTTTATTTATATGACTATATCTAATCTATTAATGTGTTTAATTGCCTTAAATTTAAAAAAATATGACTATATCTAATCTATTAATGTGTTTAATTGCCTTAAATTTAAAAAAAAAACATTGTAATCTATTAGAGTAAAAATTATTTATAAAAAATATTTTTATACACTTCTTAGATGCAATGGTGTAAATGTTAAGGAGCATTCCATATTTATTTTAGGTTTAGTTATAAGGGAAAGATTGCACTGGTCGATTATCAACTTTTTTCTTCTTGTAAAACAATGGTTAAACAACTTTTACACTGATAAATTTAACGAGCTCTTTATTTATGCGTTTTTAAATAAATCACCCAAAACAGGCTTTTATCGTCTGTGCAAGGCCTTAATAAATGCGTTTGCAGTCTTAATTAAAACTATGGCACAAGCAAATCACCAAATTCATTGAAATCGTGTAGTTATAATATGGTTTTACAGTTTATTTTCAAACAAAATAAATAATAATAAGAATAAAATACTCCACGGTTTGAGTTTACATTGCATTATAAATACTTAGAATATTGAAACCTTGTGGGGTGAATTCAACTGTGTACTGTGTACTGTCTTATACAAGTATTTATTGTCAAACATATTGTAACAAATTCAGGTATTTACAAATGCTAAACCTTAAGTTTGAGAAGGTCTAGCCTTAAGCAAGTATGATTTTGATTATGCATTCAATTTGATTAAAATAGTTCAAAAAATTGCTAAAAATCTCGTCCAAAAAAAAGAAAAATATGTTATGTTACACTATTTTTTAATTGTTTTTATAAATGTTTCTCTATATAAAAAACAGCACAGAGTAACTTTACGTATATAGTAGTAGTGACAAAAATATAACTTGTTTTTAATATACCAAACACATGTTTGAATATAGATAAGAAATGTTTTAATATTATAAAACTAGTGTTTATTTATAATTATGCATAGAGTTGAAATTTTAATAATTTATTTAATGTTTTAATGTTTAATCGTGCACTTTAAGTATATTAAATTTTATTTTTTTCCGACTGCGGGAAATGTATGTAAAAGCACGTCAATGTATGTATATATCATACTGGTTCAGAGTTCTTTGAAACAATAGTTTATTACATCTCGAGAGGTGCAAAATAAGATTAAGTAAAATATAATATGTTCTCTTATTGCTAGAAAGATGCAACTTCGTTAAGCGCTTCGTAAAGAAAGTAGTCACTTTCAATTTCCCACTGCGCTAAACGAAGTTGCCACTTTGCGAGTACGTCGAGACATTGATGCGCTTTTTCTTATGTTATTGCCCCCAGGAAAACTAATACTACTTTGAAATTCAATTACGGCCAACAAAAATGTAGCTCATGTGACTTAGTAGTTATGTGGGTGGACTACCCCCAGTCGGAATTTTATTATTAATTAAAATTAACATTATAAGCTTGTTAACGATTTGTGTTTTTTAATTAAATTATTTTGTTCACTTACAAAGTGTGTTTTAATCAGAAAATGTGTTAACTTTGTATTTAAATTAGTTGTTGCAATATAAAGAGTTTTAAAACATCAAATATCTTCGTCCTTAACCAATCATTGATTTCACATGGAAAAAAATGACATTAAAAATTTACAAAAAAAATATACAATGAAAATATGGATGTATGTAGTTACCCCTGAAGACCTACTCGTAGATGTTCCACATTCAAATTGATCGGGTTTATTCCGAGGATAGTTTGAAGAGTCTTCAAACCGGTGAGTTTCTATAAAAAGGGTAATGAATGTGTAGGAAGCTGAACAGATCTGTAAGGATCATGAGATTTGGCACTCGATACACTCTGCCTCCTCTACTTGGAATAAGAAGAAAGGTAATGTTTTGAACCTACTTTGACTTTAGACGTTAAGAAGTTTCCCCGTGTTGGTCCGGGCTCCTTTGCAGAATAGACCATCTGCCTTCCTGCCAGGCAGCTCGTAAAAGGCGAGGATAGGCTTAACGTCACTAACACCGTGACATCTGACTAGGTGGTGGAGTTTCGCAGCGACTCACCCGGTTTGGTACCACCGCCTTACCTAGTCCTGCCGCCATAACGTCATGACGTGTTCCGGTTTGGAGGGTAAGGTAGCCGGTAAACTTACTTTTGCGCGAGGCCTAACATCCCGGCCTCAGTTTGGCAACACACCATTATCACCTTTGGTGTCTCTAGGCGGCGTAAATTTTTTACCATCAGGAAATCAGTCTGCCTTCCAATATCATAAAAAAAAGCCTGTGAACTATATCTTGATGTTAACCTCCGAAAATGCTAAGTTTGTGATATAGGTGGTAACATATTATTTCACTAAACTAATTAAATTTAACTATAGCTATGGTTAGACGTCAAAAACGTTTACTTGTTTGTTCATTTTTACAAAAAGTTTTTACGTTACAGGAGAAAGTAACATCACTTTGCCAGAAAGTCCTTTGGATGTCGGACACGAAGCGCCAATTTATTACTCAGATAATTCAGATTGCAAAGACGACGAGCAATTAAAAACAAAACGGATACGAAGAGTGAAGAAGTCTTGGATATGCCTTCAACAGTTTCCGGACTTGAAGGCTGCACAAGATTTTATAAACGCTGAAAATACTTGGTCTAGAAGTTTTAGTAATACAACAAAGAAGGGGCATAAAATATTTTACAGGTGCAACAAAGTGAAGAAGAGAGGCCCGCAGTGTGCAGCGCAGCAACATATACTAATTGCTGCTAACACTGGTGCAATTCTGGTCTATCGTACTGACGGTGGTCACACTCATCCTGATATTGGCACTTGATGGTTATGAAGGAAATAAAATAAAAATAAAACAAGTGGCTTATGTTGTTTTGTTCTTAAAAAATAAGTTAAAAAAAAAGGTTTTTAACTCCTCTAGAGTCTAGATAGATGG
The DNA here is from genome assembly GCA_002245505.1 of Calephelis nemesis. Classification (NCBI taxonomy): domain Eukaryota; kingdom Metazoa; phylum Arthropoda; class Insecta; order Lepidoptera; family Riodinidae; genus Calephelis; species Calephelis nemesis. Next base: position 118,754 of record NJDD01003445.1, read on the forward strand.
ATTCAGCATAGATGTCCTAAAGTGAAAAAAATTGTCTTGTTTTTGTTAGTACTTCTTCACAAATATCTGTTATAGTATTTTTATTAATTTTAGAAGCAAACCGGTTTCGCTTTATAATATTTTCCGGATTTTACAATAATAAAATTAGGGATATGATGGAAAATTCGGTTTTCTGAATCTATAATGCGTCTTGAAAAATCTTTTTTATGTAAATAATTTCTTAAAACACTGAAAATAATTTGTCTCGGATTTCAGGAATGTAACAAAAACGATTTCAAAAGTGTATCGATAATAAAAATAAATATAAGAGAGTCTTGTAGTGCGCAGTGATGCTTTTTTTGTCTATAATGATAGTGTTATCTTGTTATGTTTCATTATAATGGAGTGTCAAAATTGCAGCGACCACCATGAACATCATCACCCTGGCGCCTGATGACTTTGGTTACGATCTTTCTATTCATGCCGCCACGAGATCAGATTTGAAGGAGTAGGAAATCGTTGACTTACCAAATGTTTTAAAAACCCAGACTTTTCAGCACCGGCTTTGGGTGCAATGTCGGCGCGTCTATCCAACATTGCGTCTGCAATGTATTCAATGGTGTCATCCAAAACATCGATATCGACGCGACGGCAAAACATAATTTTGCAGACGGATTAAGATAAGACGGATAAGCAGACGGATTTCCTGATGGTAAGAAATTGACGCCGCACTAACAACAACAATTTTAAAGATGTGGCTGTGGGCGATATGATTTTTTCCACCAGAAATCGCATGTGCTTATTTGCATTTATACGCATATTATTGTTCATCCATGTATACCTAAAAAACATTCCGTAGAATATTTTGGTTAATATTTCATTTAAGAAACAAATCCATTTAATTGTGAACCCATAATAATGTGAGATAACATACATACATCTGAACGCCCAGTCCCTTACGGGGTGGCAAAGAGTATCGAGTGCCCGATCTCAGGATCCTTGCAGACCTGCCTGGCTTTTTCCACATTCATTACTGTTTTCATTATAATTTTTGAGATGACGTCATACTTAAAATATCATAAAGAAATCTTAAGATAAGGCAGTTTTATCGGTTCGGTTGGAATAAAGGTTGGGGCAAAACACCTATGTACGATTACATAACTAATAAAGGAAAATAAAATATACAGGGTTACTCTAAAAGAACTGGTCAAATTTTGATATAAGGGGATAAAGGCCTAAGTGGTAATCAATTTTAAATATTACTGCCAAAGTTTAATATTTACTTTTATAAACACTCATTTAAAACAGTACCTACTCAAAAATGCTTCACTTGTTGTCACGCTAATTCGTACCTTGTACCAGCCTTGACGTCATCAGCCTGCGTATGCGTCTGCGGTCAGTAGGAAAAAGTTTTATTTTATGCTTTGATTATGTTATAATATTTAGTTTTTCATAGATTGAGTGTTATTGGTTCGGAACCTTTCCTCAAAATTTGTTCGGCGCTTTAGATTTAACCCTGTATACGTGGAACATATACAAAATAGTGAGTTTTGATCTGGTAACTCGACCAGATCAAAACTCACTATTTTGTATATTTCAGGAAGTGGCAAAATTAAATTTGAGCACATCTTTATACGGACAAAGAAAAGGCGAAGTTGTGTCTTATGCTACGCAAAATTAAGGAAAACTCTATCCAGCCGTGAAAGTGATAAGAAAGTTAAAAAAGTTAAATCTGCTTGTTCTAAATGCAATAAAGTTTTTTGCTATAATTGTTATATAGATCATGTTACAAGTCTGAATGAATAGCGATGGCCTTCACTCATGTGACAATATTTGCGGAAAATTAAAACAAGTACACAGCTCTTGGCCTTTTTATTTACAGATTTTGAATTAAAATGTTAAAAAAAAACATCTTCATATAAGCCGCAGGCCACACACCACCATTATCAACGGTAGGTGCTTGTGGTGATCTTTCTTTCATGGCTTACTTTAGCTAGAGTTTCATAGCAACATTCATTCTCCAATATAGTCGTTAGGGACTAGATTCTTTAGTAAACATTAGCCCATGTTTAAATTTAGTTTTTTAATTGTATATATAATTAATTTTAACAAAATTGGTCTAAAGACTTATATGATCTCTCTCACATAAAAACATGTGTGCAATTCACACATAGTAGAAGTACACCTCCAAAAATGTTCATAAGAAACATTGTAGACATAATGCTTCCTATCACATTTTCTCCCACGTTAATTCTTATGAATTTATGTGTCTGTAGCTTTCTGTATTTAGGTTTTGTCTGTCTCTGTTGCCTACCGATGCTTTTTCGTTTCATCGACTTTCAAATCTGAACGATGGTAAAGAAGTTTTTACATTAAAAACAAAATAAAAACTTTACTAGTAAACCAACTACCACTTGCAATTAGATAAATGACAGCACGTTTTCCCGGCCAGCTAGTAAAATTATAAACAGGTGCTAGTAATATATTTTTTTTTCAGAAATATATTTTAAGAAGATATCAGAAGATCGTGAAAATATATTGTTTTGCAACGTTTACGAAAATGATCTAAACGAAGACGTAAGTTATAATTCAGGCAGCATTCCACAGACTATCCTAGATGATGATTTATCTCATTCCCAAAATAAACCGTTTTCGTCTTTAAGTAGAGAAGCAGCTACTGAAAATGAGACTATTTGCCGATTTTTGCCTAATACCTCAGGTTGTTATGTTAATAATAATAAAAAGAAAGGTAGATCTAGAAGAGAGAGAGAACGATGTCAAAAACTAAGAAATTCTGGTCAAAGTTACGTAACAGAAACAGGTAAAATAGTTAATGCACGGCAAATAGGAGCACTAGGTTTTTGTAGAATGAAATGTATCGAGCGATTTTCTGAATTAGAAAGAAAGCAATGCTTCGATGCTTATTGGGCTTTGGGAAACAGGGAACGGAGGGCGATGTACATGTCCAGTCTTATTACCATATTACCAAAGAAAACACACAAAATCGACGGCAGACTAATTAACAGAGACTGCTGTTGTAGCTATAAATTAGTATTAAATAATGAGAACAGACCCATTTGTAAAGATTGTTTCTGCAAAACATTTGGAGAGACTAGAGGATTTGTTAATGTTGTTATCAACAAAAAGAAGCAAGCGGAATCATTCCAGATAATTTAAGAGGGTAGTCAAAAAAATAAAATAACTGTGGACGATATTAATTTTGGCCCTAGAATATTTTTTTTATTTTTTTGAAAATAGTGGTTTTCAAACTATGAAAGTCACTATTGCAGAGAAAAAAACAAATGCAAAATATTTATCATCAGATCTATCTGCAGCAGAAATGTATTAATTTTGCAAATAAACTGCCAAAATCCTATTTCATTTAAACTGTATTCGCAATGTTTCTGTGGGATAAACTTACCTTTAGAAAAGCGGCTAAATGTATTTGCCAAACTCGTGATCTGAATTCAAAGATAAATTTAACGTAACAAAAGGAAAAGTTAAACTATCAAGAAACCTACGTAAACAACAATTAAAAGTTGAAAAAATTAAGCACAAAAGAAGAAGATGGAAACAAAGCAACTAAAAAGTAAAGGTGAAGAAAAGCGCCGATCACATTTTGGAGTATAGTTATTTGATTTTCAGAAGTGCTTATCCACGCCGCTTCTCAAAACATCTGTCTACTTTTATAAGAACCAAATCTGGAACTTTAACTTTACACTTCAATGATGAGATATATCACTTCTTGTTAAACCCTCGATCGAGGAGAAAATTAAAGTAATTCATATTTGTAACATTTTCTACGGATTTGCATCAGCTAGATAGATCCCGACAGATAAATCTCATAGACTATAACAATTGACATCACGTTTTTCGCAAATTTTATAAAAACAAACTAATCGTCCACTGTTTATCCTTGTATAGATTTCGTAGACTGGTGCAGAAGGAAATCGATGGAATACGACTAAAGATTATTAGTTTTATTGTTTATTTTTAGTTATTTTATACATCTTGTGCTAGTGTTGTGTGCTAGGGGTAAATAAGGACGATTGTTCTTAGTATATTGCCCATTTTATAAACTAAGTTGTGTGTTGATAAATTGACCAGGATTACTATTTTAAGGCTCTATCGTTTATTCATAAATAATATGGTTATAACTAACACCTAGACTAATATCTTCACACTTAAATGATACAATATACATAAAATTATACATTGCCATATCTTGCTATTTTTGCACTGATTTTTATTTAAAGTTCCAATGATTAGTACCTAATCATAAGTTTCACTCAAAAAAAACGACGGGTTGCACTCCTGGAGTGCCGGCATAAGTGAAAACTTAAATATTAACGTTGTGCATATTTGATATTTTGGAATGGTTAGGGAATAATTTTGCACGAATTGCTTTAATTAAATAAATAAATAAATATCTCAAGACAAGTCACACAAATTGAATCTAACCCCAAAGTAAGCAAATTGTATGCTTGTGTTATGGGTGTTAGTCAACGATACTAATACACAGAAATACTTAAATATATGCCAGAATAAATTTAATAAACATCCAGACCCGGAAATGCAGACATCTAAATATTCATCACACAAATGCCTGCCCCCGTCGGGAATAAAACCCGAGCCTCGCGGTTGGTCGATGTAGTTAGGCGTGTACGCCAGCCAATCGACCAACAAGGCGGTCATTATCAGTATGAAAGTACTATAATTTATGTGGTAGAATACAGTATTCATTTATTGCGCTTATCGTTCACAAACATGACAACACGAACATTCGCGCAAGCGCCCTGTGCTCTCTTACGCAAATTCAGGTCACGTGTCCTGACGCGAGTTTAGAAGTTTTTACTTATTCCAAAAAAAGTGCGCAACGCCGCTAAAGAAGTTTTCACTTAAAAAATTAAACGAGTATAATTTTTTACTCTATATAATTTTGATCGTTTCTTTTCTGTAATAAGTATGTTCCTATTTTTCAGAATGTGAAATCATAACTATAAGTTCAAAAACATATCTTAAGATTGGTCCATATATATACAACCGGCAACGCTTAAGTCCTTCAGGGTGGTCGTGGTACTGTGCTTCCTACCATCGAGGTTGCAATGTCTCCGTCATGACATCACTTCAACAGCAGCTCGTCCACGCCAGAGGGGTTCACAATCATGAACCCCCTCAGTTGATCCAAGTAGCTAAGGGTATATATCGAAAAAAACTCGTCTCAAAAGTGTATTCTCAAAGTGTTATGTGAAAAGTGAAATAAATGTTGGTGGTGTCGGGATTTTTATTGATGTTGGATGAAATATCAGAAATGTTGTCATTAGATATTTAGATAATTGTTTCCTGTCATTCTTACTTATTGTTATAAGTGGTAGGTAAAAATTATTGTAATAAAGTCAAAAATATTAATTGTCGAACACTGTAAAGGCGAATGACTAGCAAATGGTTTTATTCATTATATATTATTTTAAGACAATTATACCAATAATAGACATCAAGAACGAGAAAATACAAACAATAAATATAGTTAAAGGCGAGCTTATCTCTAACAAGAGATATCTTACAAGTAAAGTAAGATAAAGATAAAAGAAAAACAATCTTAATTTAGATTATGATATATATGAACTCTATCCATATGTATATAAAACTATTAAAAATAATTTAAGCGCAGTAAAACTGCAAAAAAAATTACTTCGATATCAATAAGTAAATCATATACGTACACAAAAGGTAAGTATTTTCCTCGATTGTTCTGGTATTCCATCATCAGACACAGACTTGGTGGCAATTGAACTACCTCAAAAGTACGCTATTTCAAATAAAAAAAAACAAAATCGGTTCAGATAAATGACTGAGAAGTCAAGTAACGTATATGAAATAATATTGGCGTCCCATCTACCCATATACCCGAACTTTCTTTTTCCACTTCTTTTTCCGAAGTCGCTTAAAAATGTAACAAATGCTACATAAGTAAGTACTAAGTACTAAGCACGAATTAAAACTAAAACTTTTTGCACCGAGAAGAATTTAAGTTGAGGACTCTATTGTGAGACAAAAAATGTAGATTTAATGTTAAAATTTAAAAAAGAATAAGATTATAATTTATTTCTACTGAATCGATAGTTGATTGGTCGGATATTAAGATATCTGATTTTGTCAATTCTTTATTTGGTTTTATTTATTTTTTGTTTAGTTGCTACTTAAAATGTAAGTAAATATAACTTTTAGTTTGACGGTTATTTGCAAATGTATGTGGATATACACTTTAAGACTAAGAACTCATGGCATGGTTTACACCCCCGCGCCCGCGGCGGTTGCGGGCCCGCAGATTTCGTAGAATGTAGATTTTTATGCACAAAGTAAGATCACATTTCACGACGCGATTTTCACCCACAGCGCCTGCAGTTGTTTGCGGTTCCCGCGGCAGCGGTAGTCTGCCCGTCAATCGTGCGGTCGGCGATCTTCCGCCGCCTCGGTGGGTTGCGACCGCACGCTCTACGGTCGCTTGGCGGGCGACCATTTTGTATTATTTGTACAGATTATTTAACCGCAACCCCCCGCGACGCGATCATAGACCGCCAAGTTTGCGAGCGATAAGTTCAACCGCGGCGGCTGCAGGACCGCAAAAATTACCGGTCTCGTGAATTTTTTAATAAAACCGCAGAACCGCGATCGCCGCTGGCGCGGGTAAAAATCGCTCCATGTTATGTTTCCTGTGACTTGCATCCAAATAATATATACAACTTCATTTAATCATTATTTTTCTACTTTACTCTCATACATTATTCGATAGTTTTCTCAAAATGTGTGCACTGGTGCTACTAAATTTAATTTTTTTGCTAGTTTTTAACGATTCGAGTATAACTTTCATCCAAGGGCTTCAGAAGTAAGGAAGAGGCTGAAGATGTAAATATACTCGTTTTTACTAGAAGATGCCTATTCACTCTTTTCTTTGAAGACCCATAAGTTACATGCCCAGAACGTTTCTGCAATCGGCCACAAAGGTATAATTTACATGTTGCCGGTACTCGGATACTCATTGAATACATACGAGTACTTTTCAAATTACTGATTGTCAATCAAAAACAACCAAATACTATAAAAATAAAGTAGATTTGCTTATCTTTACCTGTTATGCCCTGATGATGCTGTAAATAGTGAAACGAGTTGGCTTAAGTGTAATAAAATGTTCAATTAAGGTTATTATGAAAAGGTTCAAGAGTTATTTGAAAAGGATGTAAATATACACGTAGACGTAGAAAACTTGACGAATTCTTTTTTCTGCTTTATAAGTATGTTTTGTACAAAAGATTGCCTATAATTTTCAGATTTCCATATAACCACATCCCGTCGAGGACAACCAGTAGTGGAATATGACGGAAATCGGTACTTACGGGATTATGGGATAAATGATAAGATCAGGTGGAGATGCGACAGACGCAATACTGGGTGCAAGGCTTCGATCACTACCTTGGAGAACACCATAGTGAAAATATGGGGAATTCATAATCACTAAGCCAGAAACGAAATGTTGGACGCAACTGTACTTTGAAACTTATAGCAATGAAAGAGAAGAGGGTTAAGACGATTACGATCCGCGATTCACGCCAGTTAATGGGCACTGATCGGGTATTTTTTCAGCTTAAGGCGTTTTTGAATTTAACCTTCTTTATCGATGTATGGGAGAAATCTGCCGTCACATTTTTTTATTACTATCATTGTTCTATAGTTACGAACCACAAAAAAAACACTGTATGTTATCGCCGAATTTCATACTTCGTTCTTCGTGTTTTTTGTTTCGCCGGCCGGTATACTTCGTTTCTATTACGCTCCATGAAAAATGATGCCCAATGAAATTTCACTTCTTCCGTATGTATACTAAACCATACAAATTTTTTTTAAACTAAATGTTGGTTCATGATGATGATCACTCACACAAAATGACTAACTTGTAGAGAATTTTTTTTGAACTTGGCGAATGATTTTTGGAGGGCTTGTTTAATGCTATGAAATCTCAGCAAAGTGATAAACTTTTACCAAAATTTTAATTTTGTATGGTACCATTCCCCCATGACTTATTTTTAGAGTACACATATGTTTATCTGGCACTTGTATTGTTTGATAGGACTCAGCTATGTTTAAAAGGTTTGAATAAAGAAATAAGTTATTTTTAATTACAAATGGACTTAAACTATTTCCAAATATAACTTTTTTCTACTTTTTTACTTCATTCTTTATTTAACGTTTAACACATTTTTCAGAAACGAGAATACATGAGATTTAAAGAATAATTTTGGTTTATTAATTCCTGTTGCTGATGATATAAAAAATTAGATACATAATATTATTAACGTTATTGTACACCTTTGAATTGAAAACTGTCAGAAAGGCACCCGAATAAAAATTATTGAAAGCTGATTTCAAGACCTAAATATTCATAACTTTGAGAAGCTCTCCCAAATAATCTAAGCCAGATACTCATACAACATACATATGTATTTGTAGCAAATGATAATAATTACTGACTTATTATAAACATTAAAGTAATAATAGCGGGTTGTGAACAGGCAATTCTACAAGGGTAGATACGACACAAAAGTTGTTACCTAACCTGTACTTGTTAGTTTTATGTGATTAAAGAAACATCAGCCTGTGATAAGAAATATACGTCGCCTATAGATACGGAGTATATGCCAACGTTAAAGTAATGCTCTTTATAACAGACATGCAACACTGGACAAATGACGTTCTGGTGACAAAGCGGGCAAGTTATTGTAAAATTACCACTCTATCTATCCACGATGTTAGTAATAAATACCATCGCATACTCTTAAGCACTATCCAGGCACCTTTCACAAAGGTGACCTGGTGGTCACTTTGCTGGAAACAAATCAAAATTTAGATTTAAAAAAAACGTTCCACACGGATGCAAACCAATGTTTACAACCTCTATTAATGCCCGGGAGCAAGACATTTAAAATATGAACATATAAATCATGACCTCTTATTTTAACATTATATTTTTCAATAGCTCACAAAGACCGAATTTGATCGTGTGTCTTTTTTTTATGATATTGCAAGTCAAACAAGTAGACAGATTTACTGATGGTAAGGAAATTCACGACGCCTAGACACACCAAAGGTAGCAATGGTGCATTGCAAACCTTTAGTCGGGATGTTAAGCTTCGAGCAAAAGTAAGTTCAAATAAGGTGACGAATCACGATTAATGTCATATTTCTCTAATTGGGTGATGAAATTTTACAGGTCAAGTGATAGAAATGCGTAGAGGGAGTAAAGTCCTGTTGCTGAACCAATATACATTCAATCGCGCCACTAGTCTAAAATTGGAACAAGCCATCAGGTGGTACTGCACGCTTTATCATAAGGGATGCAAAGCGTCTGTGACCACGGCCATTGATACTAATTGCGTTTTGAAATTTGTGGGCTTACATAACCATCACCCACCCAAACTTTACAGGGATAAGAATGGGTTGTATGTGTCATATAACGGCAGGTTTAATCAATCTTAATTATGTGTAATTGATTTGCATCTTACTACAAAAAAATTAAACACTCGTTGAACACTTGTTTAATTAAACACTTGTTGAACATGTATTTAATTAAACACTGTCTGAAATTGGTCTTATAACATACTGCCACGTTATCCACGTCGCACATAGCACATCCATGATGTCCATTTTAGATAATGTGCAGTTAAACAGACGTCTAAATTGTTTTTGTGGTGGGATGGTAAGAGTTAAAGTACAAATTGGCAAGATTTAGCCATGCCAAGATCAAATGCGTAGTGCGATATTGTTACGTTGTCGTGTAGCTATCTAGTGCGGTGATGAAATGTCTAGTAGTCCATAATGTAAAAACATGCGGTGTTAGTCAGGCAGATAAGTAGTGGACTTGCGGCTTAAACAGGTTTTCATTCATTTTGTCTACAATTTTTCCAAAAAGAACATATTATGAACAAGTAATAAAATTTACGAATTTTTTAATTCTCTTGTATAACACGTTTTTATCAAACGTAATAAAATGCCATTTGCAAACTTTGATATTAAGTTTTTGTTCGAATTTCCTTTAAGCATCATTCAGACGGTTGTAATTACGCATCAATCGCGCCTTCCACGTAGGTGACCTAGGTGGAAACTTTGTTTTGAAACAATTCAAAATTTGGATTAAATCTGCGTTTCACACGGATGCAAACCTATGTTTAGAACTATTGTTTTAATCCGAGTGGAACCCATATGACAGGGTATTTGTAATTAAGTTCACGTCAAATCAGTGGCTATCTCATTACGTTTAATGTTCCAGACCACGAACAGACCACGTATGGTCTGGGAAATGGTACTGGGAACCTTTAGTCTAGACTCTAGATCATATAATATGGTCTCGGGACCGTGTTCTTGTTCAGAACAGTTTGACTGTCCACGGATCATTTCACCTTCTGTGCTTAATAAAATGCCTGTACAGAGGTGGAAACATCACAGCTGTCTGATTTTCTGTGACTGTTATGTCCTATTTCTTCTATTTTTTGTAGTTGAAATTCTACTCATTTTTTACTGATTTTGGTTAATTAAAATTTAAATAGTATATCCTTGTCCTTCGAATTTCGAATAGTGGTAGATCTTCAGGGTAACTTGAGCCTTGATTTCGTGCCAATGGAAATTGGAATTGGATATGTCATTTGAGGTTGTATTTTTTGGTAATTAAATGTAATGATCTGCTAGTACTATGTTCTAGAATACCTCAAATGACATATCCGCTTTAAATTTAGAATTCACATGAAATCGAGATACAAGAGTAAACCAACTGATCAAAATTGGTTCAGGTGGTATTCATGTAACATGAAACCCTTTAGGCTATATCTTAAAGTTTTTCTTTTTACAGCTATTCCTCTCAAAATGGGAAAAGGTGGATCAGTATTACTATATAATGACTACACTTATAACAGACAACAAGTATCGAGACAGAATTTTAGGTGGTACTGCACCAGGTACCACAAAGGCTGCAAGATGTCCATCATCACCACCAAAACTGGTAATGTTTTGGAGCATTTCGGAGAGCATAACCATGATCCACCGCAGCTACATAAGACCAGTGGTGGAACATACTTCTATATTAAATAGGATTCAAGCTTCTACTTCTCCCGGTGTTGATACCAGGCTCCTATGAAGCATAGGCCAAAATCGTCAGCGATCGTCGCTGTCGTCTCCTTACTCGTGCGTCCTCATTTCGAGGATATTCAGTGATATCAAGTCTTAGGTTGGCAACGCACCACTCTCTCTGCATGGTATCTTACCATCAGACCGTCGGTTTGTTTGCCTTCAAATCCCATCGAAAAATATTATATTTGTCTAAAAATTGCCCTTTTCGTAACTTTATTGGCCAAGGGTTATGTGTACACACCTAACTTCACCAATCAATGGCCATTTTCGGGTTCGATTCCTGACGGTGGCAGATATTTCTGTGATATACAGAGATATAATATGCATTTCCGAAAACGGTTGTTTAAACTCATCTGTTTAACTATTTGATTTATTTAATTTACTTAAATTTGTCTAACACATGGGTGTTATGGAACAGAAGCATATAATTTGTTTACTTTGGGGCTAAATCGATTTATGTGATTTGTCCAGGAACATTTATTGTATTCTTATTGGTGATAAATACATGAAGGTTATAAACACTTACTCGTAGACGTTGTTAATCCTGATGTAAAAGAAGATAATTTATTTTTTACTTTAATAAAAAAACATTAATTAGAAAGAAATATTTGTTTGGAGCTAAATAAATCCTTAACATCCTTACAAGTGTTTATTTTGACATTAACGGTTGTACTAGTTATAGATATTAATCATCATTCAATCATAAATATTTTCTGTACAAAATTGCGACTTAATGGCAGGTTAAATGTTAATCGATGTCTCTGAGTGTGGCTGTAAATTTTTCGTTTGAAACTAAAACTATAAACATGTCTGTAAAATATTAAAAATTGAACACCGCAAAATACCGACTTTAAATTCAATATTTAAATTATCTACGGACAAAAACTTCAGTATTTTCCTCGATCTTTATGAGATTCTATAATCACATCCAGACTTGATAGCAATAGGACCACCTTGGAAGCAGGTACACTTTTTCATAAAAAAATTAAAACAGGTTCAGAAATGACGGAGAAATCGAATGACACATGAAAAAAGAGGAATCAAATAAATTACATCCTTTTTTCAACGTCGGTTAAAATAGATGAACTGACAAGAACCTTCGGAGTTCGGAAAAATCAAGTCGGACGCCGGATCGCTAGACCACAGAGGCGATTTCCTTTTCAGCATAAATTGTTAATATATAATATGTTAATAAAAAAATAAAATGTAGTGCAGTCTTTATTTTTGAAAACATTTATTTTATATATGCTTTCTTTAAAATTATTCAATCAATAGTAATTTTACGTCATAAGTTTTACAGTACGTTACTACAAAAGAATGATGACTAACTACTTCGTTACGACAGGGTAATTCATGTTGTTAGACAAATTCAAGCTTTATACCATAACGTTTAGGTGTTATAATTGAATAAAAGGTATTAAAATAGTACCGAGGGGTCGGATGACAAGGGGTTCCTTGTAAACATTTACCTGAATGCCGTTGACCAACCAGTTGTTGCCGAGTGTACTACTAACTACTCTATAACGGTAGAGGTAGACGACAGTTATACCGCGGTAGTCGAATAATCTACCCGTTTACTACGCGTCTAATAATTATTTTTAGTATGTTGTGTGTTAATAGAATAAAAGTGTCTTAGTGCACGAAAATAGTGTCTTGTAACAAATATGTGTGAGTGTTTCGAAATCAAATTTGAATTATTATAAAATACTTTTGAATTACTTAAATAGTTTTAGTATAAATTGAGTGTTTTTAAGTGATTCAAAGTGTGTTAGTTCATATTAACATTGATAAAAAATAAGTTTATGTCCACTATTAGTTTATTAGTTCTTCGCATGTTTGAATATTGTTAAATATTATTTTTTTGTTAATGACATTGTGTGGTGTCTTATTAGATGTCAAGCCTATCAACTACTACAATGTTATGTTAGTGTGAGTTTATAGTGTTTGTGATAAGATAAATATACGATAGTGAGCGGCGTCGCGTATTGGCGGGTGGGTAAGTATGTGTGTTTACGTTAATATTTTATGAATGTGTTCAGTGACGTCATCCACTGACATGTGCAACGCAGCTGATAATTTTGCCGCGCTATTTTGTGATTTTATAGATGTTCTGTTATGAGTACAAATTATTGTTTGGCTGCAAATACAATCTGTTGGTATTTCATATTATTTTACTTTTACGTTGCCTCTATTTTAAAAGATCTTTAAAGATGATTTATATTTTAGACATATTGTTGACAAAACTTGTTATTTGGAAATATTTTATGTGTTTTTGTCTGTCGATTTCTTATTTCAGCTTTTTAATTAAAAATAATGTGTTGCAATAATTTCATATGTTTTATATATAATTACTCCAACATGTGTCTTTTGGAGAACTACTTATTTCCGTTTTTGTTGATACTGGTTATTCTAATGCATACGATTTTAAACTTAAATTGTCGCGCAATATTACCATTTTTGGTTATTTATACGGGTAACTCACGATACATTTTTATTTTATTTATCGATATTTCGGCTTAGTTGCATAGGCCGTGGAAATATATCGTGCGTACTTACATATCTCGTAATACAGATAAGAATCGGTGATTGCTTACAATTTCTTATAAACCTATGTCTATATTTACTTTTCTAGAACTATATTGATAGTATGTTATGATTGTGAAAATTACGATTTAGGCCCGGTTGCTATATTCAAGAAACGAGTCGTTTTGTTTACGTTTTGTTTTTTGTACAAAAAGTACAAAATCTAACTACAGTCGTTCGTTTTCGTTAACAATAAACATTTTGTATAACTAGGAGCAACGCTTCGTTACTTTTAAGCAAACTAACAATGGCTATACTGATGTATCGTTAAGTATAGGAACTGAGTAACAAAGACCTATGATTTAATATAATGGCGTTTATTAGATGAGAAGCCCAAAGACTCCCTGTTGGCTTCAGTTGGTTAAGTTCAACTATTAAGTGTCTGCATTTTTTTTTTATAATATTGAAAGGCAAACAAGCAGACGTATTTCCTGATGGAGAAATTCGCGCTGCCTAGAGACATTAAATGTGGTAATGGTGCGTTGCCAACCTGAGGCCGGGATGTTAGGCCTCGAGCAAAAGCAAGTTTTTCGGCTACCTTATTCTTATATTTTAATTTAATGACGAAAATTCTTATATTGCAATTTAACAACTTACAACTTATCTGATTTATTTTGTATGTTTATTTAAATATTATGTTTATGTAATTGCTTATCACCAAGCATTGGAGAGATTTAAAAATTTCTTCACCCGTCATTTGTTTTCTAGTTACAATTTTCATATTAGATTGTATAGTACGTATCTGGTGGAAGATAATAGAGAGGTAAAAACCGAGTTAGAAAAAAAACCGGTAAGTTTCAACCTATTACGGTTTATTTTAACAAAAAGAGGTAACGCTGCAATTTTTTTTCAGATAGTCTATGTTTGACGTTTGAGAAAAATATGAATGGTCGTAGAGTTCTAAGAACGCGCGGCCACAGATACGTCATAGATTATACAAAGCCATATGGCAAAACAAGATGGCGGTGTTCCAAGAGGAATTGGGGATGCAAAGCTGCGATATTGACAGTCCACGATATCATTGTCAGGATGAGTGGAGATCATAATCATTAGTTACAGATTTTGTTTCTAGAAATTTCCACAAAATGACACAGATTTTCGAAACATTTAATATGTGTGGAGACAGATGAAGATTTTGCGATACAAACTCCTTTGTTACATTAATTTTAAGAAAAAGTAAACTTGTAAATATTAAAGAATATTTTTTGTGGTTTTTTTTTATTTAACATTTCCTTGTCAAATATACTTATTATTAATAATGATAGGAAAATTTTCCAGTAGGTACTAATACTGTGATAGAGGTAATCCAGGTATTTTTTTGTTTAACATTTCCTTGTTAAATATACATATTATATAAACAATAGACGATAATTGGAAAACTTTCCAGCAATACTGTGATGGAGGTAATCCAGGTAAATCTGAACGACTTTCCATTGTTTTTTATAAAAAATGACTGACATTTATGACGTCATTGTTTATACTTGTATTATATATATTTATGTTATGTTTGAATAATGAAAACGAGAAGATTTTAGTTCGAAGTTAGAGGTCTATTAATTTGTTATTAAAAATTAGAAATACATGATTAATTGTAAAATAATTTGAAGGTTAAAATATTATATAGGTATGAAAATGTTACTTGTTTACAGAAGTACCACTGCGCATAGAAGCCACGATTTCGAGTGATATTATAAAAGAGTTTGAGGTGGTATTCAAACTGCAAGATGATGACATAATTCCGCCTCTAAGTAATAATAATGAAGAGATGTCACGTTCTAAATGTGTCGGATTCAGTCCCAAAGAAACGAATTATTATTCTGGATGGAGTTATTATGATCTGTAATACATCGATCTGAGGTTTTAAGGGAATAACTATAACCGCCTTACTACAAAATTTAAACATTCGTTGAAAACGTGTTTTGTTAAACACTGTTTAAAATTGTATTCTAGACCAATGGCATGCTGCCACGTCATCCACGTGTAGCATGTTATTGGTTGGATATAAATTTTAGAACGTATTATTAAAACTGGCGTCTTAATTTTTTTGTGGTAAGGCGGTAAGATTATTAAAAAAAATATAGATTAAAGTTTTCTGAGGTTAAGTTCACATTATTGTCTGTATAACTAACTGTTTAATAAACACAGTTGTGAAGAGTTGAAGACAGAAATGACTGTAAGTGTAGAAACTACTGATTTCTGCTATGTTTCTAGTGCCATAAGGAGAAAAACTATCTTTAGGTTATCTGGATCTCATATAGTTTGTAAGGTATTCATATATTTAAACCGAAATTTGTTGTGCGAGTGTTAGAATACATATATGGATGTCTATCCTTGTCCCTGTCGTGTTCCGGTTTGAAGGACAGCCTGCAAACGTATTCCTTCAAGTGGATTAAAATGACAGCTTCTGTTGGGCAACTTTTTATTGCCTGATAAGTATTTGTGACGTGTTTCAATAAATTAATTAAAAAAATTAGCTAGGACTCCTAGCCTAGTAGTAATAATTAATATTAGTGTACATTTATTTCATATGATACTGTAAAATACTTCTACGGGACTATCGTATTAACTTGGTGATTGGTGACATAGAATCTCAAATAAAAGAGCTATATATTTTTGGATGTTACGAAACTTAATATCATGTACTTGTGCTATTCCACCTAAACTGGATATTAGTATACATAAGGACCTATTTAGTTTATACCTACTAGTTAAGACTGACCATTAATTTACATAAAAACTGTTTTTATTTTTAGTTTTGTAGAAAAATGCAATTTGTGATAAATTTGCTATCTCTAAGATAATATCATTTAATGATCTCAATGAAGAGTTTGAAACTCTTTTAAAATACATAATATAACTATTTACATTTTTTTATACATACAAATATAACATTTTTTTGTTCTAAGACTGTTGGATTTATAAATATAACTTTTTTATATGTCTTGGATTTTTGTTATTGCTACATCAAATAAAATATTTTATAATGTAGTCTAAAATAATAAAACTTAATAGGGTTTTTGAGTTATTCACGAAATACATATAAATAAAAATATATTGCAGATGTTGTTTTTAAAATATGGAATACAATAAATTCTTATTCGAAATACGTATAAAATACACATTTTTTGAAAGTCCTATAATACAAATGGGTATTAAACGTTTTTAGATAGAATATTTACAATTTATATTTTATTCATAATATATAATATTTACTCACGCGTGTTACCACAAGAAATATACCTAATTAAGAGTTTAGAACTCTTTTTTAAGCCAGAATTAATTGTTCCTATTTAAAAATACCGGTATTCTCGGGTTTGGAATAATTAAACTTTAAGGTAAAATCAAGATTCTTCCAAATGTACCTTTGATTAGGTATAACTAAATAAAAAAAAGCGTGTAAAAGGGTTTTTCGTAGTACTGTTACATCACTACATAGTATAAAACAAAATCGCTTTCTCTGTCCCTATTTCCCTTTGTATGCTTAAATCTTTATAAGTACGCAACGGATTTTGATGCGGTTTTTTGAATAGATAAAGTGATTGAAGAGGAAGGTTTATATGTATATTTTAAACCCATGCGAAGCCAGAGCGGGCCGCTAGTTACGAATAAAACTTTATAAACAATTTTAAATTTCTTATTCTTTGCCATACAAGACGAGAAACCTTCTCTTAAGTATTTTTTGTTTTAATAGATGATAAAATATTTCTAACTTTGGTACTCTATATTAAAAGACCAAACGAACTTTCTTCAGATATTATTACAATATAGATGTTTAGAGATATTTATTTTGCAAGAGAATTTGTGTTCCTAAATTTCGAAATAAGTTTATTTGGCCCAACTACCAACGCAATATTTTAAGTTTTTTTAAGGTTTTCATAAATATTTAGAAGTCTATTTCCGATCGACACCGAGGATTAAATATTAGACTAATTGAAAACCAATGCCACAATTCTATTTTTTTACTGTTAAATACAAATAAACATACCGTAGGGTATGTCAGTCATCATGCTGCAAAACATTGTACGGTCCTGACTGACAGAATTAAATTTACCATTCGCGTAGCTGAAGAATGAAGTGATGAAATATAATAAGTTCCTTTTAATTCAAATAAAAACTTTAAAAAAAATTGGGTATTGTGAGGAAAATTAAGAAAGAGTAACAGAAAGTATTTTTTTAAAAACTCAAAAATACTTTCGTAAATTTTCATGTTCATAAAAATTCCTAATAATTAACCGTTTTTTAATATTAATAGTAAATTACATCTCCGGACAGTAAAATAAAAAATATCAAATCACAATATGTACACATACATACATACATATCTTCACGCCAAGTCCCTTACGGGGTAGGCAGAGAGTATCGAGTGCCAGACCTCACGATCCTGACAAACCTGTCTTGCTTCCTTCA